>WNWK01011347.1:0-64984 GCA_009830355.1 Cherax destructor
GTGTCCCTGTTTGCAGATGATGTGAAGTTGATGAGAAGAATTCAATCGGACGAGGACCAGGCAGAACTACAAAGGGATCTGGACAGCCTGCAAGCCTGGTCCAGCAACTGGCTCCTGGAGTTCAACCCCACCAAGTGCAAAGTCATGAAGATTGGGGAAGGGCAAAGAAGACCGCAGACGGAGTACAGCCTAGGGGCCAGAGACTGCAAACCTCAATCAAGGAAAAGATCTTGGGGTGAGTATAACACCAGACACATCTCCTGAGGCGCACATCAACCAAATAACTGCTGCAGCATATGGGCGCCTAGCAAACCTAAGAACAGCATTCCGACATCTTAATAAAGAATCGTTCAGGACCCTGTACACTGTGTACGTTAGGCCCATATTGGAGTATGCAGCACCAGTTTGGAACCCACACCTAGCCAAGCATGTGAAGAAGCTCGAGAAAGTGAAAAGGTTTGCAACAAGACTAGTCCCGGAGCTAAGGGGTATGTCCTACGAGGGAGGTTAAGGGAAATCGACCTGACGACACTGGAGGACAGGAGAGATGGGGGAGACATGATAACAACATATAAGATACTGAGAGGAATTGACAAAGTGGACAGAGACAGAATGTTCCAGAGATGGGACACAACAACAAGGGGACACAGATGGAAGTTGAAGACTCAGATGAATCACAGAGATGTTAGGAAGTATTTCTTCAGTCACAGAGTTGTCGGGAAGTGGAATAGTTTAGGAAGCGATGTAGTGGATGCAGGCTCTATACATAGCTTTAAGCAGAGGTATGATAAAGCTTATGGCGCAGGGAGAGTGACCCAGTAGCGGCCAGTGAAGAGGCGGGGCCAGGAGCTTTGACTCGACCCCTGCAACCACAACTAGGTGAGTACAACTAGGTGAGTACACACACACACACACACTCACACACACACACACACACACACACACATATATATATATATATATATATATATATATATATATATATATTATATATACATCATGACATGATGAAGATATAATAAAGATATGATGAAGACATGATGAGACATAATGAAGACATGATCAAAAAATCAGCTGCGTAATTATAATTGGTAATAATTTCCAGTTATATTAAACTGAAACATCCAACACTCTGATAATTGTGTTTATTTAAACAATGTAAATGTTTGTAATAAAACTATAGTTGACAACTTGACTAATAATCTGTCTATAATTAAAATAAATTATTGTCAATCGGCAGTTTTTGGCGGCAGGAATATCCATCTTAATTTATTCAGAAATCAGCGATTTCGTTATAGATATTTTGTGAATGAAACGCTTGTACAACGTTCGGGTTTCTTCATTCTTCAGTCCAATAAATGACGGGGGAACATGAGGATGAGTCTGAGGTAATCAGTCCCTCACCCTGGAGTTGGTGTGGAGAAGTGGATTATATACTGGAGACTCCAGACTGAGGCACTGATTACCTCAGACTCCAGACTGAGGCACTGATTACCTCAGACTCCAGACTGAGGCACTGATTACCTCAAACTCCAGACTGAGGCACTGATTACCTCAGACTCCAGACTAAGGCACTGATTACCTCAGACTCCAGACTGATGGACTGATTACCTCAGACTCCAGACTGA
This sequence comes from Cherax destructor, assembly GCA_009830355.1. NCBI lineage: Eukaryota > Metazoa > Arthropoda > Malacostraca > Decapoda > Parastacidae > Cherax > Cherax destructor. The sequence goes on from WNWK01011347.1 coordinate 1,629, forward strand.
TGGACTGATTACCTCAGACTCCAGACTGAGGCACTGATTACCTCAAACTCCAGACTGAGGCACTGATTACCTCAAACTCCAGACTGAGGCACTGATTACCTCAAACTCCAGACTGAGGCACTGATTACCTCAAACTCCAGACTGAGGCACTGATTACCTCAGACTCCAGACTAAGGCACTGATTACCTCAGACTCCAGACTGATGGACTGATTACCTCAGACTCCAGACTGATGGACTGATTACCTCAGACTCCAGACTGAGGCACTGATTACCTCAAACTCCAGACTGAGGCACTGATTACCTAAAACTCCAGACTGAGGCACTGATTACCTCAAACTCCAGACTGAGGCACTGATTACCTCAAACTCCAGACTGAGGCACTGATTACCTCAGACTCCAGACTGAGGCACTGATTACCTCAGACTCCAGACTGATGGACTGATTACCTCAGACTCCAGACTGATGGACTGATTACCTCAGACTCCAGACTGAGGCACTGATTACCTCAGACTCCAGACTGATGGACTGATTAGCTCAGACTCCAGACTGATGGACTGATTACCTCAGACTCCAGACTGAGGGACTGATTACCTCAGACTCCAGACTGATGGACTGATTACCTCAGACTCCAGACTGATGGACTGATTACCTCAGACTCCAGACTGAGGGACTGATTACCTCAGACTCCAGACTGAGGCACTGATTACCTCAGACTCCAGACTGAGGCACTGATTACCTCAGACTCCAGACTGAGGCACTGATTACATCAAACTCCAGACTGAGGCACTGATTACCTCAGACTCCAGACTGAGGCACTGATTACCTCAGACTCCAGACTGAGGCACTGATTACCTCAGACTCCAGACTGAGGCACTGATTACCTCAAACTCCAGACTGAGGCACTGATTACCTCAAACTCCAGACTGAGGCACTGCTGCTGCCCCCCCTACCTGCACTGCTGCCCCCCCTGCACTGCTGCCCCCTCACCTGCACTGCAACCCTTCCACCTGCAGTGCTGCCCCCCCATCTGCACTGATGCCCCCACCTTCACTGCACCCCACTGCACTGCTGCCTCCACATGCTCTGCTGCCCCCACCTGCCCTGCTGCCCCCACCTTCACCTTCACGGGAATTGAACCCGGGCCCACACACACATACAACCCTGTTGTATGTGTGTGTTTCCTTACACACACACACACATACAACAGGCCTAGTGTCTAATCGACATGTGCCTAGGACAAAATGTTAACTAACACACACACACACATTTGTGTTTTATTATGGGAAGGAACATATTTAGACAGAGAAGGTTAGTACGAATCTCCAAACTTCGACAAAGGTTATTTCTGGGAAGATAATATGGAACGGAAATGAAGAACAGAGAGAAAGAAGAGAAAGAAGCATCAAACGAATGGAAGAAGGAAGAGAGCACCTAGTGTGGAAGGGACGCAGCAAGAAGGGTGAAAGAGGACAGGACATACCACGTCACTCCACAGACATTCCCTTCCCAGTACCGCCAGGAATGAGGCAAGAAATAAAATAGCATCACCAGAAAAGAAAATGAGGGACAGAAGAATGACTGAGGTTGTTCTGTGTTGTCTGAGTCACCAAGACGTACCTGGAGAAGTGAACCCAAGAGCTGGTGAAGGAAACTCTGAGGTAACACCTGTTGTGGAGACCCAACATTTAGGAATAATAACAAGTGAGATATTCCCTGAGGGATTTCAAACAATGCGATATGAAAGAAGAGGAGAGGAGAATGAATCTACTGGAGATTTAAGGAACTAGGAAACTTGGAAACAGGAAAGTTCCTTGTGTTTATAACAGGTACTGTCATGTCCAGTGAGACAAAAGTAATAGTGACAGTAAAATATAATCCACCAACAAAAGTGAAAGATTTTAACCTGCATGGGATTGACTAGGGAAGGTGGGACGCCCATCAGGGACACAAACAGTGACATAAAACATAATACTATAAGACTTATATTATAATAAAATCTTTATTTCTACAAGTACATATACAAGGTATACAGGTCATGACCCTCAGGTCATGACCTGTGAAGATAGGCTGACGGAATTGAGTGTGACGACCTTTGTCAGAGAGAAAGATATGAGGGAGGACATGATTACTACTTATAAGATCCTCAGACGACCTGAGACAGCAGATAGGGACAAATGGTTTGAATTAATTAAGAAGGCAAGACGCAAGGCGACACAGATCAGTCACAGATGAGCTACAGAGTGACTGAGAAGTGCAGAGACTTGCCTTAGGAAGAGGTGAAGGAATACTCAATACACAGCTTTAAGAGTAGGAATGATAAGGCCCATAAAGTCAGATATCGATGATATCTGACATCGATGATATCAGATATCGGTGATAGCTGAGACCTAACCCCCCCATAAACACAATGATTATATATATATATATATATATATATATATATATATATATATATATATATATATATATATATATATATATATATATTCATTATAATTAATAGAATTTGTGAGGAATTTCAGCAATGTCTGACTGACATGTCATTCAGAAAAATTTACTGGACATGTGACCTGAGAAAATCTTCACTACACTCCAATGCTCAGTGTGTTAGGTTATGTGTGAGGTCATATGTGAGGTCATGTGTGAGGTCATATGTGAGGTCATGTGTGAGGTCATATGTGAGGTCATGTGTGAGGTCATATGTGAGGTCATGTGTGAGGTCATATCTCAGCCTTATAAATCTTTTGTCAGATTATTTTGACTGTTCATTGATAAAGTGAGAAATCACGAAAGCGTTTGGAATTTCACTACTTTTTCCCTGTGGTTATTTTGCTTCCCACGATATTATATCTTACTGCACACACACACACACACACACACACACACACACACACACACACACACACATGGAGAAGATTATCAGAAGAGTGGTGGAACACCTAGAAAGGAATGAGCTTATCAGCGACGTCCAGCATGGTTTCAGGGAGGGGAAATCCTGTGTCACAAACCTACTGGAGTTCTACGACAGGGTGACAGCAGTAAGACAAGAGAGAGAGAGAGGGGTGGGTAGATTGCATTTTCTTGGACTGTAAGAAGGCGTTTGACACAGTTCCACACAAGAGATTAGTGCAAAAGCTGGAGGAACAGGCAGGGATAACAGGGAAGGCACTCCAATGGATCAGGGAATACCTGTCAGAAAGACAGCAGCGAGTTATGGTCCGTGGCGAGGTGTCAGAGTGGGCGCCGGTGACGAGTGGGGTTCCACAGGGGTCAGTCCTAGGACCGATGCTGTTTCTGGTATTAGTGAACGACATGACGAAAGGAATAGACTCCGAAGTGTCCCTGTTTGCAGATGATGTGAAGTTGATGAGAAGAATTCAGTCGGACGAGGACCAGGCAGAACTACAAAGGGACATGGACAGGCTGCAAGCCTGGTCCAGCAATTGGCTCCTGGAGTTCAACCCCACCAAGTGCAAAGTCATGAAGATTGGGTAAGGGCAAAGAAGACCGCAGACGGAGTACAGTCGTTGGGGCCAGAGACTACAAACCTCACTCAAGGAAAAAGATCTTGGGGTGAGTATAACACCAGGCACATCTCCTGAGGCGCACATCAACCAAATAACTGCTGCAGCATACGGGCGTTTTGCAAACCTAAGAACAGCATTCCGACACCTTAATAAGGAATTGTTCAGAACCCTGTACACTGTGTACGTTAGACCCATAATGGAGTATGCAGCACTAGTTTAGAACCCACACCTAGCCAAGCACGTAAAGAAACTAGAGAAAGTGCAAAGGTTTGCAACAAGACTAGTCCCGGAGCTAAGGGGTATGTCCTATGAGGAGAGGTTAAGGGAAATCGACCTGACGACACTGGAGGACAGGAGAGATAGGAGGGACATGATAACGACATATAAAATACTGAGAGGAATTGACAAGGTGGACAGAGACAGAATGTTCCAGAGATGGGACACAGCAACAAGGGGACACAGTTGGAAGTTGAAGACTCAGATGAATCACAGGGATGTTAGGAAGTATTTCTTCAGTCACAGAGTGGTCAGGAAGTGGAATAGCTTGGGAAGTGATGTAGTGGAGGCAGGATCCATTCATAGCTTCAAGAAGAGGTATGATAAAACTCATGGCGCAGGTAGAGTGACCCAGTAGCGGCCAGTAAAGAGGCTGGGCCAGGAGCTATGTCTCGACCCCTGCAACCACAACTATGTGAGTACACACACACACATACACACATACAAGGGAGAGTAATTATAGTTTTAATCACACTTCCTATTTGCTGTGTAACCTAAGATAGACTTGAAGGAACTACAGCCAATTGCTCCGACCTCTACCCACGACCTTATTAATTACAGCAATTATAAGGAAGTCTGGAGTCGGAAGACACTCATTATAGACTTAAGAGAAGTGAAGTCCGTGCGAGGGGAAGACAAGTACAACACGTTTCTCTCTGGCCTTGGGAAGGGCGAAAGAGGGATCGAGAGGTTTGCTAGTTTTGCCTCCGGTCCGAGAGTTGTGGCCTGGTTCACAGTGAAGTGTTGAGGGCAGTGTTAAGAGGAGGCAGACCGTGCTCAACGAGCCTTGTTAAACAAACATGTACAACAAACCTTGTACAACAAACATATACAACAAACCTGTGAAATAAACCTTGTACAACAAACCTTGTACAACAAACCTTGTACAACAAACCTTACATAACAAACCTTGTAAAACAAACCTTGTACAACAAACCTTACATAACAAACCTTGTACAACAAACCTTGTACAACAAACCTTACATAACAAACCTTGTACAACAAACCTTGTTCAACAAACCTTACACAACAAACTCCTATCGTGAGAACGTTTCTATTTAACGCATGCAGAGATGAGAAACGTTTTCTGGCTCATAGTTTTTTGTGCAGCAAGTGACGTTTCTGAAACAGTTGAGAGTTGATCCAGTCGATGTTTCGCTCCCTCTTGGATAATGATAAAGAATGGGAGAAACGTTGTTTCTTTTAAGTTGTAGTTTGTTGTAAACAAACTCACATTGTGTACAAGTTGAGTGTGCTATGTGTACAGTCATGGTGTACACGTTGTGTGTGTTGTGTGTACAGTCATGGTGTGCACGCTGTGTGTACTGTGTGTTCAGTCATGGTGTACACGTTGTGTGTGTTTTGTGTACAGTCATGGTGTACACGTTGTGTGTGTTGTGTGTACAGTCATTGTGTACACGCTGTGTGTGTTATGTGTGTACAGTCATGGTGTACACGCTGTGTGTACTGTGTGTACAGTCATGGTGTACACGCTGTGTGTTGTGTGTACAGTCATGGTGTACACGCTATGTGTGTTGTGTGTACACTCATGGTGTACACGTTGTGTGTGTTGTGTGTACACTCATGGTGTACACGTTGTGTGAGTTGTGTGTACACTCATGGTGTACACGTTGTGTGTGTTGTGTGTACAGTCATGGTGTACACGCTGTGTGTGTTGTGTGTACAGTCATGGTGTACACGCTGTGTGTGTTGTGTGTACAGTCATGGTGTACACGTTGTGTGAGTTGTGTGTACACTCATGGTGTACACGTTGTGTTGTGTGTACAGTCATGGTGTACACGCTGTGTGTTGTGTGTGTACAGTCATGGTGTACACGTTGTGTGTGTTGTGTGTACAGTCATGGTGTACACGCTGTGTTGTGTGTACAGTCATGGTGTACACGTTGTGTGTGTTGTGTGTACAGTCATGGTGTACACGCTGTGTGTGATGTGTGTACAGTCATGGTGTACACGTTGTGTGTGTTGTGTGTACAGTCATGGTGTACACGCTGTGTGTGTTCTGTGTGTACAGTCATGGTGTACACGCTGTGTGTACAGTCATGGTGTACACGTTGTGTGTGTTGTGTGTACAGTCATGGTGTACACGCTGTGTTGTGTGTACAGTCACGGTGTACACGCTGTGTGTGTTGTGTGTACAGTCATGGTGTACACGCTGTGTTGTGTGTACAGTCATGGTGTACACGCTGTGTTGTGTGTGCAGTCATGGTGTACACGTTGTGTGTGCTGTGTGTACAGTCAAAGTGTACACGTTGTGTGTGTTGTGTGTACAGTCACGGTGTACACGCTGTGTGTGTTGTGTGTACAGTCATGGTGTACACGTTGTGTTTGTTGTGTGTACAGTCATAGTGTACACGTTGTGTGTGTTGTGTGTACAGTCATGGTGTACACGCTGTGTTGTGTGTACAGTCATGGTGTACACGCTGTGTTGTGTGTACAGTCATGGTGTACACGCTGTGTTGTGTGTACAGTCATGGTGTACACGTTGTGTGTGTTGTGTGTACAGTCATGGTGTACACGTTGTGTGTGTTGTGTGTACAGTCATGGTGTACACGTTGTGTGTGTTGTGTGTACAGTCATGGTGTACACGCTGTGTTGTGTGTACAGTCATGGTGTACACGTTGTGTGTGTTGTGTGTACAATCATAGTGTACACGCTGTGTGTGTTGTGTTTACAGTCATGGTGTACACGCTGTGTGTGTTGTGTGTACAATCATAGTGTACACGCTGTGTGTGTTGTGTGTACAGTCATGGTGTACACGTTGTGTGTGTTGTGTGTACAGTCATGGTGTACACGTTGTGTGTGTTGTGTGTACAGTCATGGTGTACACGCTGTATGTGTGTGTTTAGTCATTGTGTACACGCTATGTCCTGTGTGTACAGTCATGGTGTACACTCACATTACAACCACAAACATGTGATAAATACTGACCAGGAGCCCTTCCACTACCCCCACCCCCTCCTACCCCTCTCCCTCCACCCCCCTTCAACTCTCTTCGGAACCTCCACACCTTCAACCCGCTCAACCCCCTCCACCCCCTCCACCCCCTCCACCACCCTCCACCCCCTCCACCACCCTCCACCCCTTCCACTACCCTCCACCCTCCATCCCTCCACCCCTCCACCCCTCCACCCCTCCACCCCTCCACCCCTCCACCCCTCCACCCCTCCACCCCTCCACCCCTCCCCCCTCCAATACTCTCCACCCCTCCACCACCCTCCACCCCCACCACCACCCTCCACCCCTCCACTACCCTCCACCCCTCCACCTCCTCCACCACCCTCCACCCCCTCCACTACCCTCCACCCCCTCCACCCCCTCCACCCCTCCACCCCTCCACCCTCCACCCCTCCACCCTCCACCCCTCCAATACTCTCCACCCCTCCACCACCCTCAACCCCTCCACCCCCTCCACCACTCTCAACCCCCTCCACCTCCCTCCACCCCCTCCACCACCCTCCACCCCTCCACCACCCTCCACCCTCCACCACCCTCCACCACCCTCCACCACCCTCAACCCCTCCACCCCTCCACCACTCTCAACCCCTTCCACCTCCCTCCACCACCTCCACCACCCTCCACCCCTCCACCACCCTCCACCACCTCCACCACCCTCCACCCCTCCACCACCCTACACCACCCTCCACCACCCTCAACCCTCCACCCCTCCACCACTCTCAACCCCTCCACCTCCCTCCACCACCTCCACCACCCTCCACCCCTCCATCATACACTTAATTACCCCACCATCTGTAATGAGAAAGAATTTTACAATGTCCCTGTTAAAACTTAATAATAATAATAATAATAATAATAATAATTTTTATTTCAATGCATGTTACAAGTGTACAATGTTATTGGTAGTTACAAATATAATACAATTATAAAACTGTAATGCAAGGAGAGCCACTGGCATGCCATGGCATTAGGGGCAGTTTATTCTAGAGACTTATTCACTAAGTACTTAATGCTAAAGAAATTGATTGAGTTTATTCTAGTTCTATATTATTTAAATTATTAAATGGTTATACATACTATTTAAAGACAATACAAGAGAAATTGGTTGAGTTTAATCTAGTTGTAGAATTTATTTCAAATTACAGTATGTTGATGCAATACTAGTATAATAACAATACTAGAAATAGTTTTTAGAGTTTCATCTAGGTATATATTTTATTTCAAATTAAGAAAATGATGATACTATAAGATTTTAAATGACAATATGATGATATGAGATTGCAACAAGTGTTAAGGAGGATGAACATATTGTGTGTGTACTCACCTAGTTGTGGTTGTACGGGTCGATTCATAGCTCCTGGCCCCAGAGTGTGTGAGTGTACTCACCTAGTTGTACTCACCTAGTTGTGGTTGCAGGGGTCGAGTCATAGCTCCTGGCCCCGCCTCTTCACTGGCCGCTATTGGGTCACGCTCCCTGCTCCATGAGCTTTATCATACCTCTCCTTAAAGCTATGTATGGAACCTGCCTCCACTACATCGCTTCCCAAGCTATTCCCCTTCCCGACCACTCTGTGACTGAAGAAATACTTTCTAACATCCCTGTGATTCATCTGAGTCTTCAACTTCCAACTGTGTCCCCTTGTTGCTGTGTCCCATCTCTGGAACATTCTGTCTCTGTCCACCTTGTCAATTCCTCTCAGTATCTTATATGTCGTTATCATGTCCCCCCTATCTCTCCTGTCCTCCAGTGTCGTCAGGTCGATTTCCCTTAACCTCTCCTCGTAGGACATACCCCTTAGCTCCGGGACTAGTCTTGTTGCAAGCCTTTGCACTTTCTCTAGTTGCTTTATGTGCTTGGCTAGGTGTGGGTTCCAAACTGGTGCAGCATACTCCAGTATGGGCCTAACGTACACAGTGTACAGAGTCCTGAACGACTCTTTATTAAGATGTCGGAATGCTGTTCTTAGTTTAGCTAGGCGCCCATATGCTGCAGCAGTTATTTCGTTGATGTGCGCCTCAGGAGATGTGCCTGGTGTTATACTCACCCCAAGATCTTTTTCCTTGAGTGAGGTTTGTAGTCTCTGGCCCCCTAGACTGTACTCCGTCTGCGGTCTTCTTTGCCCTTACCCAATCTTCATGACTTTTCACTTGGTTGGGTTGAACTCCAGGAGCCAATTGCTGGACCAGTCTTGCAGCCTGTCCAGATCCCTTTGTAGTTCTGCCTGGTCCTCGTCCGATTGAATTCTTCTCATCAACTTCACATCATCTGCAAACAGGGACACTTCGGAGTCTATTCCTTCCGTCATGTCGTTCACAAATACCAGAAACAGCACCGGTCCTAGGACTGACCCCTGTGGAACCCCACTCGTCACAGACGCCCACTCTGACACCTCGCCACGGACCATGACTCGCTGCTGTCTTCCTGACAGGTATTCCCTGATCCATTGTAGTGCCTTCCCTGTTATCCCTGCCTGGTCCTCCAGCTTCTGCACTAATCTCTTGTGTGGAACTGTGTCAAACGCGTTCTTACATTCCAGGAATATGCAATCTACCCACCCCTCTCTCTCTTGTCTTATTGCTGTCACCCTGTCATAGAACTACAGTAGGTTTGTGACACAGGATTTCCCGTCCCTGAAACCGTGTTGGCCGTCGTTGATAAGCTCATTGTGAGTGTGTGAGTGAGTGTGTGTGTGTGAGTGAGTGTGTGAGTATGTGAGTGAGTGTGTGAGTGAGTGTGTGAGTGAGTGTGTGCGTGTGTGAGTGAGTGAGTGTATAAGTGTGTGAGTGAGTGTGTGAGTGTGTGAGTGAGTGTGTGAGTGAGTGTGTGTGTACGTGTGTGAGTGTGTGAGTGAGTGTGTGAGTAAGTGTGTATGTGAGTGTGTGAGTGAGTGTATGAGTGAGTGTGTGAGTGTGTGTGTGTGAGTGAGTGTGTGAGTGTGTGAGTGAGTGTGAGTGTGTGAGTGAGTGTGAGTGTGTGAGTGTGTGTGTGAGTGAGTGTGTGAGTGAGGGTGTGAGTGTACTCACCTAATTGTGGTTGCAGGGGTCGAGACTCAGTGTGTGAATGAGTGTGTGAGTGTGTGTAAATGAGTGTGTGAGTGTGTGTGAGTGAGTGTGTGAGTGAGTGTGTGAATGAGTGTGTAAATGAGTGTGTGAATGAGTGTGTGAGTGTGACTGAGTGTGTGAGAGAGTGAGTAGTGTGTGAGTGAGTGAGGGAGTGAGTGTGTGAGTGAGTGTGGAGTGTGTGAGTGAGTGACTGTGTGAGTGAGTGAGTGAGAGGTTGTTATTATTTAAGGTCATGTGTTGGGAGTCAGTAATTACTCATTTTATGAGAATGATTCAGCCTTGTACTGTCTCTTCCTCACACACACACACACACACACACACACACACACACACACACTCACACACACACACATACACTCACTAACATCTCCTGAGGCGCACATCAACCAAATAACTGCTGCAGCATACGGGCGCCTAGCAAACCTAAGAACAGCATTCCGACATCTTAATAAAGAATCGTTCAGGACCCTGTACACTGTGTACGTTAGGCCCATACTGGAGTATGCAGCACCAGTTTGGAACCCACATCTAGCCAAGCACATAAAGAAACTAGCGAAAGTGCAAAGGTTTGCAACACGACTAGTCCCGGAGCTAAGGGGTATGTCTTACGAGGAGAGGTTAAGGGAAATCGACCTGACGACATTGGAGGACAGGAGAGTAAGGGGCGACATGATAACGACATATAAAATACTGAGAGGAATTGACAAGGTGAACAGAGACAGAATGTTCCAGAGATGGGACACAGCAACAAGGAGACACAGTTGGAAGTTGAAGACTCAGATGAATCACAGGGATGTTAGGAAGTATTTCTTCAGTCACAAAGTGGTCAGGAAGTGGAACAGCTTGGGAAATGATGTAGTGGATGCAGGATCCATTCATAGCTTCAAGAAGAGGTATGATACAGCTCATGGCGCAGGGAGAGTGACCCAGTAGCGGCCAGTGAAGAGGCGGGGACAAGAGCTATGACTCGACCCTGGCAACCACAACTAGGTGAGTACAATTAGGTGAGTTCAGGTCACATCAACGTTATAAACACCTTAACTGTTCAAACAAATTTATTACGAAAGCCTTGCCACCGGCTTCCAGAGTTGCTCCCTCTTTGACTGTCTGAGCAACTAGGCTGTTGCTGTCAGCCTCACAGACAGGTTGGTTAATCTGGCTCTTCTTTAGAAGTAGATCAGTATCTTCCTGACTTTGTTGTTATCTTCGTCCCAGCAGTATTTTCTTTTGGAGCAAAAGTTAATGGCCTAATTTGGACAGAAACGTCGTCATGGGGTTTCTATCTCCTATGTTCTGGGTATTTGTGTATTGTTCCTGTCACGTTATTGTGACTTTTTATTCAGTATTATATCCGGTGCCAGAAAGTTTAAGGCCTGTCTACCACGGATGTTGACACAGTGCTCTCCAGCTTCTGTTTAGGGTACCCTCGCTTTTCACTGCTCTCTCACTCCACTTAGTTATGTTACCGTACATTTGGAATCTGACCCCTTAAGGTGAAGAATTAGACACATGTGTAACATCTGGGTATCTTTATCTGTAGATGTTTCGCCCTCCAGTGGCTTTATCGATACAAATTGAAGTGCATGATGGGAAGACAGTGGAACTATAAGCATTTTTCTGTCTGTATTCTTGAGACCGTATTCTACCGCGAGGCCTGGTCACGGACGGGGACGGGATATCCAGGCCTGGTCACGGACGGGGACGGGATATCCAGGCCTGGTCACGGACCGGGGACGGGATATCCAGGCCTGGTCACGGACCGGGGACGGGATATCCAGGCCTGGTCACGGACCGGGGACGGGATATCCAAGCCTGGTCACGGACCGGGGATGGGATATCCAAGCCTGGTCACGGACCGGGGACGGGATATCCAAGCCTGGTCACGGACCGGGGACGGGATATTCAAGCCTGGTCACGGACCGGGGACGGGATATCCAGGCCTCGTCACGGACCTGGGAAGGGATATCCAGGTCTGGTCACGGACCGGGGACGGGATATCCAGGCCTGGTCACGGACCGGGAACGGGATATCCAGGCCTCGTCACGGACCTGGGAAGGGATATCCAGGTCTGGTCACGGACCGGGGACGGGATATCCAGGTCTGGTCACGGACCGGGAACGGGATATCCAGGCCTGGTCACGGACCGGGGAAGGGATATCCAAGCCTGGTCACGGACCGGGGAAGGGATATCCAGGCCTGGTCACGGACCGGGGAAGGGATATCCAAGCCTGGTCACGGACCGGGAACGGGATATCCAAGCCTGGTCACGGACGGGGGACGGGATATCCAGGCCTGGTCACGGACCTGGAACGGGATATCCAAGCCTGGTCACGGACCGGGGAAGGGATATCCAGGCCTGGTCACGGACCGGGGAAGGGATATCCAAGCCTGGTCACGGACCGGGGACCGGATATCCAGGCCTGGTCACGGACCGGGGACGGGATATCCAAGCCTGGTCACGGACCGGGGAAGGGATATCCAAGCCTGGTCACGGACCGGGGACGGGATATCCAGGCCTGGTCACGGACCGGGGACGGGATATCCAAGCCTGATCACGGACCGGGGACGGGATATTCAAGCCTGGTCACGAACCGGGGACGGGATATCCAAGCCTGGTCACGGACCGGGGACGGGATATCCAGGCCTGGTCACGGACCGGAGACGGGATATCCAAGCCTGGTCACGGACGGGGGACGGGATATCCAAGCCTGGTCACGGACCGGGAACGGGATATCCAAGCCTGGTCACGGACCGGGAACGGGATATCCAAGCCTGGTCACGGACCGGGGATGGGATATCCAACCCTGGTCACGGACCGGGGACGGGATATCCAGGCCTGGTCACGGACCGGGGAATGGATATCCAGGCCTGGTCACGGACCGGGGAATGGATATCCAGGCCTGGTCACGGACCGTGGACGGGATATCCAGGTCTGGTCACGGACCAGGGACGGGATATCCAGGCCTGGTCACGGACCGGGGACGGGATATCCAGGGCTGGTCACGGACCTGGCCTAGAGAGGGCTCTCCAGGTATTCAGCACAGGATTAGTGAGTTCTTGGAAGCGTTGCCAATAGTTTCAATACATTATTGAGAGTGTGGTGGCTGTGAACGATCTCTGTGGGTTTTCCAGAAAGCAACAGTCGCTTTGTTAACTGAGACACTTGGGCAGCATTTGGGAATCTTTATTCTGGAAGCATTTCGCCAACCAGTGGCTTCTGCAGTCCAAAACAGAGAACTGTGGACGATGAGGAGGAGTTGAGGTAATCAGTCCCTCGGCCTGGAGTCGATGTGTTCAGTCCATCAACTTGTCAATTTGCTAAATCATTTTATGGCAGGATTCGTAGTAATCCTCCTGTTGAGAATCCTCAAGCCAAGAAAGGAACCTGGACCGTGGCTAAAACGCATGGGACAAAGTTAAGGCTCAAGAAGACGGGTGGAGAGGTAGAAACAACGAAGACCCAGGAGAATGTTGTGGAAACATCGAACCCATTCTCCGTGCTACCCGATGAATGTGAGTCGACTTCTGGGAGCGTCACGACGAACGACACCAAGGAAGGTAAAAACATTGTTGTTGTTGGGGACAGTCAGGTTAGGTACATGGATAGGGCTTTCTGTTTGATTGATAGGAGTAGGAGGCAGAGGGTGTGTTATCCTTGGGCTGGGATGGAGGATATTGTTAGCCGTCTGGACGACATCATGAGAGGTAATGGGAGCAATCCTATTATCTGTCTCAGTGCTGGAGGCAACGATGTTGGCAGACGTAGGAGTGAGGACCTGACTAGCAGGTTTAGGTCAGCAATAGACATAATTAGGAAGAAGGGTGGGAACCCTGTCATATGTGGTATTTTACCAAGGAGAGGAGTTGGAAATGAATGGCTGTCCAGGGCAATTGGTGTCAATTGCTGGCTGGACAAATACTGTAAGGAAAATTCAGTAACATTCATTGACAACTGGGACCTCTTCTATGGCAGAAATGACATGTATGCCAGGGATGGGGTTCACTTATCCAGGTCTGGGGTGGGGGCACTGACAACTGCAGTGGAGGGAGCTGTTAGGGCTTTAAACTAGAAATAGTTAGTGGTATGGGTTTTGGGGGGAAAACAGAGAAGTCCCAGTGTAGTAATATTATAAGTTCTAGGAGAACTAGTAATAGGCAGAATAATGTGGATAGTGGAAAGCTAGTGACACTAGTTGACAAGGACAGTAATAGGTATAGTGGAAAAACAGAGATGAGCAGGAAGGGTAAAGATAAAGGAGGGTTTTTAAATATATATTACACCAATAGTCGTAGTGCTAGGAATAAGATGGACGAGTTGAGATTAGTTGCAAGTACGGGTAATATTGATGTTTTTGCAATAACTGAAACATGGTTTAATATGAAAAATCGGGACTTGCCTGCCGAATGTCACATTCAGGGTTTTAAATTGTTCCAAGTAGACAGAAGTATCGGGAAGGGGGGTGGGGTGGCACTCTATGTCCGTGATCATTTAAATTGTTGCATAAAAACGGGTATAAAGTCTGAATTAACACATACAGAGTCTGTCTGGATAGAATTTTCAGAGGGGTGTGAAAAATTGATTTTAGGCGTGATTTACCGTCCTCCAAACTTAGATAGGGAACAAGGGAGACTAATTTGGGAGGAAATTGTTAAGGCCACAAGGCACGATAACGTAGTAATTCTAGGGGATTTTAACTTTAGTCAGATTGATTGGAATTTCTTGACAGGGAATTTAGAATCTAACGACTTTTTAGAAGTAGTTCAGGATTGCTTTTTTAAGCAGTTTGTAACAGAACCTACAAGGGGAAATAACCTACTTGACTTGGTTCTGGCAAGCAAGGAAACCCTTGTTAATAATTTAGAAATTACAGAGGAACTCGGCTCAAGCGACCACAAGTCAATTACCTTTAGCATTGAATGGATGTATGATAGTAGGGATAATTCAGTAACGGTCCCAGATTTTCGCTTAGCAGATTATAATGGACTTAGAGAACACTTATCAACTGTGGACTGGGGTGACGAAGAGAGGTATCAATATGACAGTTTTCTTAACACTATACAGTCTGCCCAAAGAACATTTATCCCATATAAAGAAATTAGATCAAGTAGAAATGACCCAAAATGGATGAATAATAGGCTCAAATATCTTTTAGGGCAGAAGAAAGGAATTTATAGGAATTTATAGACTTTTGAGTGGGCCTATCTTGTCCCTAATCTTACTTCTGTATACCTGAAAAAATCCTTTTGGGTTAGTCTTCGATTCTCTCGCAACTTTAACCTCATAGTCTCTTTTTGCTTTTCTTATTCCCTTTTTTATTTATATCTTTAACTGAATATATTGATTACCTGATTGCCCCTCTCCTCTTATGCACTGCTGCCTTGGTTTTAGATTACTGCTAACCAGAACTCCTAAATCCTTTTCGCAGTCAGTAGTATTAAGATCTACATTATTTAGTTTATATGTGGCATGGTTATTGTCCTGTCCAATATTTAGAACTTTGCATTTATCTATATTAAACTGCATCTGCCACTTCTCCGACCACTATGTAACTGTATTTGTGTATACCTGAATAAACTTACTTATCAACATGTCAGTATTGTGTACCATTCTGATACTCACAAGTGCAACTAATGCAACATTTTATTGTGGCAACGTTTCGCTCTCCAGTAAAGGCTTGACAAAACTCCTGGAGAGCGAAACGTTGCCACAATAAAATGTCACATTAGTTGCATTTGTGTCATTTTACTTAACACAGTAAATGTCGCAGACGAGCTACCCGTCCCTATCAGCTGACGCCTATTTAAGCGGCAGCCTCCTTGCCGGTTCTTACGCCGGGTCACCATCTGGAGAAGACCCGGGCCGGATGTACCGGAGAATCTACAAGAAGAAGAAGCCTGTTCTTCAGAATCTCCAGACCTTCGGTGCTGAACACACCAACTCCAAGGCTGAGGCACTGATTACCTCATCTTTTGTATATAGTTCTACTGTCCTAGAATCTGTATTGTTAAAGCCACTGGTGGGCGAAACGTCTACAATAAATATACCCAGATGTTGCACATACCTTTGATATACCTTTAAAGAGTTTCGAGAGTATCTACTCTCTGAGCCCGGCCATGGGCCAGGCTCGTCTGGTGCTTGCCTGGTCAACCAGGCTGTTGCTGCTGGAGGCCCGCTGCCCCACATATCCATCACAGCCTGGTTGATCTGGCACCTGGTGAAGATATTTGTCCAGTTTCCTCTTGAAGGCTTCTACACTGGTTCCAGCCGTGTTTCGGATATCTTCTGGTAAGATGTTGAATAGTCTGGGACCCCGGATGTTAATACAGTGCTCCCGTATTGTCCCCACCGCACCCCTACTCCTCACTGGGTTTATTTTACACTTTCTCCCATATCTCTCACTACAGTATGTTGTTATGGCAGTGTGCAGATTTGGGACCAGGTCCTCAAGTACTTTCCAGGTATATATTATCATGTATCTCTCTCTCTCCTCCGCTCCAATGAGTACATGTTCAAGACTTGAAGGCGTTTCCAATAATTTAGATGTTTCAATGGCTCAATGTGAGCCGTAAACGATCTCTGAATTTGTTCCAGCTCTGATATTTCTCCTGCCCTGAACGGGGCCGTCAGCACTGAGCAATATTCTAAGTGAGGGAGCACTAGCGATTTGAATAGTTAAGTAAAAGGACACAAATGCAACTAATGTGACATTTTATTAGATTTGAATAGTGTCACCATCGGCATTATTTCCCTTGTTTTGAAAGTTCTCAATACCCACCCCGTCATCTTCCTGGCTGTTGTGATCTTTGTCTTGTTATGGTCTTTAAACGACAGATCAGCAGACATAATTATTCCCAAGTCCTTTACGTGTTCCTTTCGTTCTATGTGGTGACCCTCTTGCGTTTTGTATATAGTGTTCCTTTTGAGTTCTTCATTTTTTCCATACCTAAGCACATGTGTCTAATTTTCATTTTGTCGGTATTGCATACCATTCATGAACATACATTGGCACACATTGGCACTGTGTACCAGTCATGTACAACATACACCAGTCTTGTATACCAAAGACCGTTTATTTTTATTTCTTTCAGAACTATTACCATAAAACTTGTGTACAATTATCTTCACATATAAACACACTTGTAATAAAATATAAACAAACTGGACACTAAAAATATGTCCAGAAGTAGCCCAGCCATCCCTCCGGCCAGTCCCTCTGTCAGTCCAGCAGAGCCTTCAACACCGGAGGTATAATACATAAAGACCACTGCAGCAGACCTACTGGCCCACTGCAGCAGGTCTACTGGCCCACTGCAGCAGGTCTACTGGCCTACTGCAGCAGGTCTACTGGCCCACTGCAGCAGGTCTACTGGCCCACTGCAGCAGGTCTACTGGCCCACTGCAGCAGGTCTACTGTCCCACTGCAGCAGGTCTACTGGCCCACTGCAGCAGGTCTACTGGCCCACTGCAGAAGGTCTACTGGCCCACTGCAGAAGGTCTACTGGCCCACTGCAGCAGGTCTACTGGCCCACTGCAGAAGGTCTACTGTCCCACTGCAGCAGGTCTACTGGCCCACTGCAGCAGGTCTACTGTCCCACTGCAGCAGGTCTACTGGCCCACTGCAGAAGGTCTACTGTCCCACTGCAGCAGGTCTACTGGCCCACTGCAGCAGGTCTACTGGCCCACTGCAGAAGGTCTACTGGCCCACTGCAGAAGGTCTACTGGCCCACTGCAGCAGGTCTACTGGCCCACTGCAGAAGGTCTACTGGCCCACTGCAGCAGGTCTACTGGCCCACTGCAGAAGGTCTACTGGCCCACTGCAGAAGGTCTACTGGCCCACTGCAGCACAATGGCATCTTGGTACATAAAACAATTTTAACAACTTTATTAAAGTGAGAAGGGATGCATTTGAGAGGGACCTGCCCTCTCAATGATTATCTTCTTTCTTCTACTAGTGGGCTGCGCCTCACCTTTTCACAGTATACAAGTCTCCATAGTGTTGCCTCACCTTCACGTTGTTCCAGACTGAGGGACTGACCACCTCAAAAGTACGTCTTCAAGGGTGATGGACTGATTACTTCGTCTTCACATCTCTACTGCTTCTGCTGCCTCTGTACACGACTGAAGAAGCCTACTGTGTAGGCGAAACGTTTCTGAATAAAGATACCTAACTGTTGCACCTGTGTCTTACTTACCAACCTGTCGGTATTGTATACCATTTTAATATTCACTACTGGCCCATGCTAGGTAGGTCCAAGTCACCTACTGTCCTAAGCTAGCAGGCCTTACTATTGCGTACAAGATCAATAGTATCTAGGTACCACATTTAGTTCCACTTCGTGGACAGAGAGAAGACATCTTTTATACTACAAGACGGGCAACAAACAACAGTTACACTCAGGTCGGACTCTTCTCAAGAACATCACCTCATTTCCGATCATTCATTCTTAGAAAGACTCGAATCTGGGACATGTAAGTACAGCATAACGATCGATGACATAAAGTCAGCTGACTAGATGAAATCGCTGGCCCACACATGGCTCCTACTCTATCTTGCTCCGCATTTGTATCTCTCATAACAATAAGTCTTTCAAATGAGCTGAGGTAGATAACAGCTCTTAGATTGTAAATAAAAGTAGTAACTTTTAACCTAACTTGTAAAAAACCCTGGTGTAAATAAAAGAGAGGGAGAGAGAGATGGTATGCAGGTGTGAGGAGCCAGACAGTCGTCTACACAGCCTGGGGTACTGGAATACCCTTCACACTGGCGCCAGACTGCCTGCCTTCCCCTCCCTCACCTGTTCCTGCACTCTTCCAGCAGCCTGGTACAGTACTCTTCCAGTACCCTGGTACAACACTCTTCCAGAACCCTGGTACAACACTCTTCCAGCACCCTGGTACAGTACTCTTCCAGCAGCCTGGTACAGTACTCTTCCAGTACCCTGGTACAACACTCTTCCAGAACCCTGGTACAACACTCTTCCAGCACCCTGGTACAGTACTCTTCCAGCACCCTGGTACAGTACTCTTCCAGCACCCTGGTACAGTACTCTTCCAGTACCCTGGTACAACACTCTTCCAGAACCCTGGTACAACACTCTTCCAATACCCTGGTACAACACTCTTCAAGAACCCTGGTACAGTACTCTTCCAGTACCCTGGTACAACACTCTTTCAGTACCCTGGTACAACACTCTTCCAGTACCTGGGTTGAACACTCTTCCAGTACCCTGGTACAACACTCTTCCAGTACCTGGATACAACACTCTTCCAGTACAATGGTGCAACACTTCCAGTACCCTGGTACAACACTCTTCCAGTACCCTGGTACAACACTCTTCCAGTACCCTGGTACAACACTCTTCCAGTACCTGGGTACAACACTCTTCCAGTACCTGGGTACAACACTCTTCCAGCAGCCTGGTACAGTACTCTTCCAGTACCCTGGTACAACACTCTTCCAGAACCCTGGTACAACACTCTTCCAGCACCCTGGTACAGTACTCTTCCAGCACCCTGGTACAGTACTCTTCCAGCACCCTGGTACAGTACTCTTCCAGTACCCTGGTACAACACTCTTCCAGAACCCTGGTACAACACTCTTCCAGTACCCTGGTACAACATTCTTCCAGTACCCTGGTACAACACTCTTCCAGAACCCTGGTACAACACTCTTCCAATACCCTGGTACAACACTCTTCAAGAACCCTGGTACAGTACTCTTCCAGTACCCTGGTACAACACTCTTTCAGTACCCTGGTACAACACTCTTCCAGTACCTGGGTTGAACACTCTTCCAGTACCCTTGTACAACACTCTTCCAGTACCCTGGTACAACACTCTTCCAATACCCTGGTACAACACTCTTCAAGAACCCTGGTACAGTACTCTTCCAGTACCCTGGTACAACACTCTTCCAGAACCCTGGTACAACACTCTTCCAGTACCCTGGTACAACATTCTTCCAGTACCCTGGTACAACACTCTTCCAGAACCCTGGTACAACACTCTTCCAATACCCTGGTACAACACTCTTCAAGAACCCTGGTACAGTACTCTTCCAGTACCCTGGTACAACACTCTTTCAGTACCCTGGTACAACACTCTTCCAGTACCTGGGTACAACACTCTTCCAGTACAATGGTGCAACACTTCCAGTACCCTGGTACAACACTCTTCCAGTACCCTGGTACAACACTCTTCCAGTACCCTGGTACAACACTCTTCCAGTACCTGGGTACAACACTCTTCCAGTACCTGGGTACAACACTCTTCCAGCAGCCTGGTACAGTACTCTTCCAGTACCTTGGTACAACACTCTTTCAGTACCCTGGTACAACACTCTTCCAGCACCCTGGTACAACACTCTTCCAGTACCCTGGAACAACACTCTTCCAGTACCCTGGTACAACACTCTTCCTGTGCGGTTAGTATTTCTAACGGCTGCACCACGGCTGTTCACGTGATTTCCAACCTCTGCCCATGTGATCTGGCATTAGCCAATCAGAGGCCTGCCTTTTGAATGCCTCAGTGCCGGGCGGCCGAGTAGATCAGTATCATCCGGAGTAGGCATACGAGACGGACACAGGCATAGGCTCTCAGCTCCCATATATCCAACGCCTCATTAAACGCTACCAAAAACCAAGCTCATCGTCTGTTAATATTACCAAATCTATGAAAAGAACCCCACAACACATTCCAGCACCCTGGTACAACACTCTTCCAGTACCCTGGTACAACACTCATCCAGTACCCTGGTACAACACACTTCCAGTACCCTGGTACAACACTCTTCCAGCACCCTGGTACAACACTCTTCCAGTACCCTGGTACAACATTCTTCCAGTAGTTAGGTAAGACACATATGCAAGAGTTAGGTATCTTCATTTCGAAACGTTTCACCTACACAGGAGGCTTCTTCAGTCGAGTACAGAAAAGCTGGTAGAAGCAGAAGAGATGTGAAGACGATGTAATCAGTCCCTTGAAGATCTAGTTTTTGAGGTGGTCAGTCCCTCAGCCTGGAGAAGAGTATTTGTTCCACAGTCTGGAACAATATGAAGTTGAAGTGACAGTATGGAGTCTTATATACTGTCAGGTGAGATGTAGGTCACTAGTAGAAGCAAGAATGTAATGTAGCACACAGCTGTATGTAGCACACAGCTGTATGTAGCACACAGCTGTATGTAGCACACAGCTGTATGTAGCACTCAGCTGTATGTAGCACTCAGCTGCATGTAGCACACAGCTGTATGTAGCACACAGCTGCATGTAGCACACAACTGCATGTAGCACACAGCTGTATGTAGCACACAGCTGCATGTAGCACACAGCTGCATGTAGCACACAGCTGCATGTAGCACACAGCTGCTATGTAGCACACAGCTGCATGTAGCACACAACTGCATGTAGCACACAGCTGCATGTAGAACACAGCTGTATGTAGCACACAGCTGTATGTAGCACACAGCTGCATGTAGCACACAGCTGCATGTAGCACACAGCTGCATGTAGCACACAGCTGTATGTAGCACACAACTGCTGTAGCACAGCTGCATGTAGCACACAGCTGCAGTGAATGATGTAGCACACAGCTGCATGTAGCACACACTGCATGTAGACGTAGCACACAGCTGTCATGTAGCACACAGCTGATGTAGCACACACTGCATGTAGCACACAACTGCATGTAGCACACAGCTGCATGTAGCACACACTGCATGTAGCACACAACCTGCATGTAGCACACTGCATAGCAGTGTAGCACACAGCTGCATGTAGCACACAGCTGCATGTAGCACACAACTGCATGTAGGGACACAGCTTGCATGTAGCACACAGCTGCATGTAGCCCCAGCAGCTGATGTAGCACACTAGTGCATGTAGCACACAGCTGCATGTAGCACACAGCTTGCATGTAGCACACAGCTTAGCACACAGCGTATGTAGCACACAGCTGATGTAGCACACAGCTGAGTGACACAGCTGTATGTAGCACACAGCTGCATGTAGCACACAGCTGTATGTAGCACACAGCTGTATGTAGCACACAGTTGCATGTAGCACACAGTTGCATGTAGCACACAGCTGTATGTAGCACACAGCTGTATGTAGCACACAGCTGCATGACACAGCTGATGTAGCACAGCTGTATGTAGCACACTAGCTGTATGTAGCACACAGCTGCATGTAGCACACAGCTGCATGTAGCACACAGTGCATGTAGTCACAGTGCATGTAGCACACAGCTGCATGTAGCACACAGCTGCATGTAGCACACAGCTGATGTAGACACACAGCTGCTATGTAGCACACAGCTGCATGTAGCACACAGCTGTATGTAGCACACAGCTGCATGTAGCACACAGCTGCATGTAGCACACAGCTGATGTAGCACACAGCTGCATGTAGCACACAGCTGTGCATGTAGCACACAAGCTGTATGTAGCACACAGCTGATGTAGCACACAGTGTACAACTGTGTAGCACACAGCTGTCATGTAGCACACAGCTGTATGTAGCACACAGCTGTATGTAGCACACAGCTGCATGTAGCACACAGCTGTATGTAGCACACAGCTGCATGTAGCACACAGCTGCATGTAGCACACAGCTGTATGTAGCACACAGCTGCATGTAGCACACAGCTGCTATGTAGCACACAGCTGATGTAGCACAGCTGTGCACACAGCTAGCACAGTGTAGCACACAGCTGTATGAGCACACTGCATGTAGCCTTAGCACAGCTGATGTAGCACACAGCTGCATGTAGCACACAGCATGTGCACAGCTGCATGTAGCACACAGTGCATGTAGCACACAGCTGATGTAGCACACAGCTGCATGTAGCACACAGCTCATGTAGCACACAGCTGCATGTAGCACACAGCTTGCAAATGTAGCACACAGCTGCATGTAGCACACAGCTGCATGTAGCACACAGCTGTATGTAGCACACAGCTGCATGTAGCACACAGCTGAATGTAGCACACAGCTGCATGTAGCACACAACTCTATGTAGCAAACAGCTGCATGTAGCACACAGCTGCATGTAGCACACAACTCTATGTAGCACACAGCTGCATGTAGCACACAGTTGCATGTAGCACACAGCTGTATGTAGCACACAGCTGCATGTAGCACACAGCTGCATGTAGCACACAGCTGTATGTAGCACACAGCTGCATGTAGCACACAGCTGTATGTAGCACACAGCTGCATGTAGCACACAGTTGCATGTAGCACACAGCTGTCATGTAGCACACAGCTGCATGTAGCACACAGCTGCATGTAGCACACAGCTGTATGTAGCACACAGCTGCATGTAGCACACAGCTGTATGTAGCACACAGCTGCATGTAGCACACAGCTGCATGTAGCACACATCTGTATGTAGCACACAGCTGTATGTAGCACACAGTTGCATGTAGCACACAGCTGCATGTAGCACACAGCTGTATGTAGCACACAGCTGCATGTAGCACACAGCTGTATGTAGCACACAGCTGCATGTAGACACAGCTGCATGTAGACACACCATGTGTAATGATGTCAGCACAGCTCATGTAGCACACAGCTGTATGTAGCACACAGCTGCATGTAGCACATAGCTGCATGAAGCACACAGCTGTATGTAGCACACAGCTGTATGTAGCACACAGTTGCATGTAGCACACAGCTGCATGTAGCACACAACTGTAAGTAGCACACAGCTGCATGTAGCCACAGTGGATGTAGCAACCCGTGGTAGACACAGCTCATAGTCACTACGTATGTGAGACACAGCTGCATGTAGCACACAGCTGCATGTAGCACACAGCTGCATGTAGCACACAGCTGCATGTAGTACACAGCTGCATGTAGTACACAGCTGTATGTAGTACACAGCTGCATGTAGCACACAGCTGCATGTAGCACACAGCTGTATGTAGCACACAGCTGCATGTAGCACACAGCTGCTATGTAGCACACAGCTGCAGTAGCACAGTGCATGTAGACACAGCTGCATGTAGCACACAGCTGCATGTAGTACACAGCTGCATGTAGTCACACAGCTGCATGTAGTACACAGCTGAGTAGCACACAGCTGATAGCACACAGCTGCATGTAGCACACAGCTGATGTAGCACACAGCTGCATGTAGCACACAGCTGCATGTAGCACACAGCTGCATGTAGCACACAGCTGCATGTAGCCACAGCTCAAGACACAGCTGCATGTAGACACAGCTGATGTAGCACACAGCTGCATGTAGCACACAGCTGCATGTAGCACACAGCTGTATGTAGCACACAGCTAGATGTGATAGCAAAGCTATGTAGTAGTACTAATAGTGACATGTGACACAGTCATGTAGTACAATGCTGCAGTCAGTAGACACAGCTGCATGAGTACAAGCTGTCATGTAGCACACAGTACATGGAAGTCAGCCAAGTGTTGTGTTGCACACAGTACAGTGAGAGCAGTCAAGTGTTGTGTGCATCACAGTACAGTGGAGATCAGTCAATGTTGTGTGCATCACAGACGTAGCAGTCAGGTCACACAGTACAGTAGAGTCAGTCAAGTGTTGTGTTGCATCACAGTACAGTGGGAAATGTCAATGTTGTGTTGCATCACGTACAGTGGGAGAGTCGTCAAGTGTTTGTTGCCATCACCGTACAGTGGGAGAGTCAGTCAGTGTTGTGTTGCCATCACGACAGTGGAGATCAGTCAAGTGTTGTGTTGCCATCACAGTACAGTGGGAGAGTCAGTCAAGTGTTGTGTTGCCATCACAGTACAGTGGGAGAGTCAGTCAAGTGTTGTGTTGCCATCACAGTACAGTGGGAGAGTCAGTCAAGTGTTGTGTTGCCATCACAGTACAGTGGGAGAGTCGTCAAGTGTTGTGTTGCCATCACAGTACAGTGAGAGTCAGTCAAGTGTTGTGTTGCCATCACAGTACAAGGAGAGTCAGTCAAGTGTTGTGTTGCATCACCCGTACAGTGGGAGAGTCAGTCAAGTGTTGTGTTGCCATCACAGTACAGGGGAGAGTCGTCAAGTGTTGTGTTGCCATCACAGTACAGTGGGAGAGTCAGTCAAGTGTTGTGTTGCCATCACAGTACAGTGGGAGAGTCTGTCAAGTGTTGTGTTGCCATCACAGTACAGTGGGAGAGTCAGTCAAGTGTTGTGTTGCCATCACAGTACAGAGGGAGAGTCAGTCAAGTGTTGTGTTGCCATCACAGTACAGTGGGAGAGTCAGTCAAGTGTTGTGTTGCCATCCACAGGTACATGTCAGTGAGGAAGTCAGTCAAGTGTTGTGTTGCCATCACAGTACAGAGGAGAGTCAGTCAAGTGTTGTGTTGCTATCACAGTACAGAGGGAGAGTCAGTCAAGTGTTGTGTTGCCATCACAGTAAAGAGGAGAGTCTGTCAAGTGTTGTGTTGCCATCACAGTACAGAGGGAGAGTCTGTCAAGTGTTGTGTTGCCATCACAGTACAGAGGGAGAGTCTGTCAAGTGTTGTGTTGCCATCACAGTACAGTGGGAGAGTCTGTCAAGTGTTGTGTTGCCATCACAGTACAGAGGGAGAGTCAGTCAAGTGTTGTGTTGCCATCACAGTACAGAGGAGAGTCAGTCAAGTGTTGTGTTGCCATCACAGTACATGGGAGAGTCAGTCAAGTGTTGTGTTGCCATCACAGTACAGAGGGAGAGTCGTCAAGTGTTGTGTTGCCATCACAGTACAGAGGGAGAGTCTGTCAAGTGTTGTGTTGCCATCACAGTACAGAGGAGAGTCGTCAAGTGTTGTGTTGCCATCACAGTACAGAGGAGAGTCTGTCAAGTGTTGTGTTGCCATCACAGTACAGAGGGAGAGTCTGTCAAGTGTTGTGTTGCCATCACAGTACAGAGGAAGAGTCTGTCAAGTGTTGTGTTGCCATCACAGTACAGAGGGAGAGTCTGTCAAGTGTTGTGTTGCCATCACAGTACAGAGGGAGAGTCTGTCAAGTGTTGTGTTGCCATCACAGTACAGAGGGAGAGTCTGTCAAGGGTTGTGTTGCCATCACAGTACAGAGGGAGAGTCTGTCAAGTGTTGTGTTGCCATCACAGTACAGAGGGAGAGTCAGTCAAGTGTTGTGTTGCCATCACAGTACAGAGGGAGAGTCTGTCAAGTGTTGTGTTGCCATCACAGTACAGAGGAAGAGTCTGTCAAGTGTTGTGTTGCCATCACAGTACAGAGGGAGAGTCTTTCAAGTGTTGTTGCCATCACCGTAAAGAGGGAGAGTCAGTCAAGTGTTGTGTTGCCATCACAGTACAGAGGGAGAGTCAGTCAAGTGTTGTGTTGCCATCACAGTACAGAGGGAGAGTCAGTCAAGTGTTGTGTTGCCATCACAGTACAGAGGGAGAGTCAGTCAAGTGTTGTGTTGCCATCACAGTACAGAGGGAGAGTCTGTCAAGTGTTGTGTTGCCATCACAGTACAGTGGGAGAGTCTGTCAAGTGTTGTGTTGCCATCACAGTACAGAGGGAGAGTCTGTCAAGTGTTGTGTTGCCATCACAGTACAGAGGGAGAGTCTGTCAAGTGTTGTGTTGCCATCACAGTACAGAGGGAGAGTCTGTCAAGTGTTGTGTTGCCATCACAGTACAGAGGGAGAGTCTGTCAAGTGTTGTGTTGCCATCACCGTACAGTGGGAGAGTCTGTCAAGTGTTGTGTTGCCATCACAGTACAGAGGGAGAGTCTGTCAAGTGTTGTGTTGCCATCACAGTACAGAGGGAGAGTCTGTCAAGTGTTGTGTTGCCATCACAGTACAGAGGGAGAGTCAGTCAAGTGTTGTGTTGCCATCACAGTACAGAGGGAGAGTCTGTCAAGTGTTGTGTTGCCATCACAGTACAGAGGAGTCGTCAAGTGTTGTGTTCCATCACGTACAGGGGAGTCTGTCAAGTGTTGTGTTGCCATCACAGTACAGGGAGAGTCTGTCAAGTGTTTGTTGCCATCACAGTACAGTGGGAGAGTCTGTCAAGTGTTGTGTTGCCATCACCGTACAGAGGGAGAGTCTCAAGTGTTGTGTTGCCATCACCGTACAGAGGGAGAGTCAGTCAAGTGTTGTGTTGCCATCACGTACAGAGGGAGAGTCAGTCAAGTGTTGTGTTGCCATCACAGTACAGTGGGAGAGTCTGTCAAGTGTTGTGTTGCCATCACAGTACAGTGGGAGAGTCTGTCAAGTGTTGTGTTGCCATCACAGTACAGTGGGAGAGTCTGTCAAGTGTTGTGTTGCCATCACAGTACAGAGGGAGAGTCTGTCAAGCGTTGTGTTGCCATCACAGTACAGAGGGAGAGTCTGTCAAGTGTTGTGTTGCCATCACAGTACAGAGGAGAGTCTGTCAAGTGTTGTGTTGCCATCACAGTACAGAGGGAGAGTCAGTCAAGTGTTGTGTTGCCATCACCGTACAGAGGGAGAGTCAGTCAAGTGTTGTGTTGCCATCACAGTACAGAGGAAGAGTCTGTCAAGTGTTGTGTTGCCATCACAGTACAGAGGGAGAGTCTGTCAAGTGTTGTGTTGCCATCACAGTACAGAGGGAGAGTCTGTCAAGTGTTGTGTTGCCATCACAGTACAGAGGGAGAGTCTGTCAAGTGTTGTGTTGCCATCACCGTACAGTGGGAGAGTCTGTCAAGTGTTGTGTTGCCATCACAGTACAGAGGGAGAGTCAGTCAAGTGTTGTGTTGCCATCACAGTACAGTGGGAGAGTCAGTCAAGTGTTGTGTTGCCATCACAGTACAGAGGGAGAGTCTGTCAAGTGTTGTGTTGCCATCACAGTACAGAGGGAGAGTCTGTCAAGTGTTGTGTTGCCATCACAGTACAGAGGGAGAGTCAGTCAAGTGTTGTGTTGCCATCACAGTACAGAGGGAGAGTCTGTCAAGTGTTGTGTTGCCATCACAGTACAGAGGAAGAGTCTGTCAAGTGTTGTGTTGCCATCACATTACAGTGGGAGAGTCTGTCAAATGTTTTGTTGCCATCACAGTACAGTGGGTGAGGCTGTCAAGTGTTGTGTTGCCATCACAGTACAGTGGGAGAGTCTGTCAAGTGTTGTGTTGCCATCACCGTACAGAAGGAGATTCAGTCAAGTGTTGTGTTGCCATCACAGTACAGAAGGAGAGTCTGTCAAGTGTTGTGTTGCCATCACCGTACAGTGGGTGAGTCTGTCAAGTGATGTGTTGCCATCACAGTACAGTGGGAGAGTCTGTCAAGTGTTGTGTTGCCATCACAGTACAGTGGGAGAGTCTGTCAAGTGTTGTGTTGCCATCACCGTACAGTGGGTGAGTCTGTCAAGTGTTGTGTTGCCATCACAGTACAGTGGGAGAGTCTGTCAAGTGTTGTGTTTCCATCACCGTACAGTGGGAGAGTCTGTCAAGCGTTCTGTTGCCATCACAGTACAGTGGGAGAGTCTGTCAAGTGATGTGTTGCCATCACAGTACAGTGGGTGAGTCTGTCAAGTGTTGTGTTGCCCTCACCGTACAGAGGGAGAGTCAGTCAAGTGTTGTGTTGCCATCACAGTACAGAGGGAAAGTCAGTCAAGTGTTGTGTTGCCATCACAGTACAGAGGGAGAGTCTGTCAAGTGTTGTGTTGCCATCACAGTACAGTGGGAGAGTCTGTCAAGTGTTGTGTTGCCATCACAGTACAGAGGGAGAGTCTGTCAAGTGTTGTGTTGCCATCACAGTACAGAGGAGAGTCTGTCAAGTGTTGTGTGCCATCACAGTACAGAGGAGAGTCTGTCAAGTGTTGTGTTGCCATCACAGTACAGAGGAGAGTCTGTCAAGTGTTGTGTTGCCATCACAGTACAGAGGAGAGTCTGTCAAGTGTTGTGTTGCCATCACAGTACAGAGGAGAGTCTGTCAAGCGTTGTGTTGCCATCACAGTACAGAGGAGAGTCTGTCAAGTGTTGTGTTGCCATCACAGTACAGAGGGAGAGTCTGTCAAGTGTTGTGTTGCCATCACAGTACAGAGGGAGAGTCAGTCAAGTGTTGTGTTGCCATCACCGTACAGAGGGAGAGTCAGTCAAGTGTTGTGTTGCCATCACAGTACAGAGGAAGAGTCTGTCAAGTGTTGTGTTGCCATCACAGTACAGAGGGAGAGTCTGTCAAGTGTTGTGTTGCCATCACAGTACAGAGGGAGAGTCTGTCAAGTGTTGTGTTGCCATCACAGTACAGAGGGAGAGTCTGTCAAGTGTTGTGTTGCCATCACAGTACAGTGGGAGAGTCTGTCAAGTGTTGTGTTGCCATCACAGTACAGAAGGAGAGTCAGCACATGCTGCCTGCAGCGGCAGAGCAAAGTTGCTCCTCACGGGGAATTTCAACCAAAAGAAGACTGACTGGAAAAACCTGGAGTCACATGGGGAACCAGAAACGTGGAGGATTAAGATGCTGGAAAACTATCTGCACCAACATATTAAGTATATAACCAGAAAGAAAGGAAAGGATAAACAAGCAAATCTGGACCTTGTATTTACCTTGAGCAGTTCCGACATAAGTGATATTACACATGAAAGTTCTCTCTGCGCTAGTGATTATGTGGCACTGAGTTTTGACTCCCTTGTTCGGATAAGAGTGAAGCAGCATGAGAAGGACGGGAGAAGCAAAGCTTCAAAAAAGGGTCTACACAGACACGAGGCAATTCCTGCATGAGGTGAAGTAGAGAAGAGAGCTAGAGGGGAAAGACAGTAAATGAAATAATGGAACACGTGGCAACAAAGTGCGTGGAGGCAGAGAAGTTCGTACCAAGAGCCAACAGAAACAATGAGAACACAAGAGTGAGCCCATGGTTTACCCTGAGGAGTAGAGAGGCCAAACCCAAGTGTGATAGAGCATGGAAGAAGTATAGAAAGCAAAGGACTCGGAAAAACAAGTTGAGCTGAAGAGCCATAAACGAATATGCAAGGAGAAGGGAGACCCAGCGGCAGATCTGACCCATAGTTGTTATAGAGCTGCATCAGGAGGAAAACAACAGTCAAGGACCAGGTAATCGGGCTGAGGAAGGAAGGCAAGGAGCTCACAAGGAGCGACCAGGAAGTATATGAAGAGTATATGGAAACAGAAAGGTCCCCAGCAAACTAAAGCGGGAGGGTACACCAACAAGGGCTGAACACACTACACACAACCGAGAAGGAGGTGAAGAAACTGCTATGTGAACTAGATACCTCGAAGGTGGTGGACCCAGAAAACATCTCTCCATGGGTCCTGAGAGAGGAAGCAGAGGCACTGTGTGTACCACTAACAACAATCTTCAACACATCTATGGAAACAAGGCAACTGCCTGAGGTGTGAAGACATAAATGTAGTCCCAATTTTTAAGAAAGGAGACAGACAGGCAGCACTGAACTACAGACCAGTGTCACTGACATGTATAGTATGCAAAGTTATGGAGAAGATTATCAGAAGAGTGGTGGAACACCTAGAAAGAAATGGTCTCATACATGGCAACCAACAAGGCTTCAGGGAAGGGAAATCCTGTCTCACAAACCTACTGGAGTTCTATGACAAGGTAACAGAAGTAAAACAGGAGAGAGAGGGGCGGGTAGGTTGCATTTTCTTGGACTATAAGAAGGCTTTCGACTCAGTACCATACAAGAGACTGGTGCAAAAGCTAGAGGAGCAGCTAGTAATAGCAGGAAAAGCATTGCAATGGATCAGGAAATACATGAAAGGAAGGAAACAATGAGTGATCGTGTGCGATGAGGTGTCAAAGTGGGCGCATGTGTCGAGTGGGGTTATACAAGGGTCAGTCCTAGGGCCAGTGTTGTTTCTTGTATATGTGAATGAATGACGGAAGGAATAGATTCAGAGGTGTTTTTGCTCGCAGACAATGTGAAATTAATGACGAGAATACAAACATACGAGGATCATGTAAGACTACAAGAGTATCCGGACAAACTACAAACCTGCTCCGACAAATGACTCCTCGAGCTTAACCCAACCAAGTGCAAAGTCATGAACCTTGCGAAAGAACAAAGAAGACCCCAGACGGAGTACAGGCTCGGGGGTCGTAGGCTGCAAACCTCACTAAAGGAAAAGGATCTTGGGATGAGTATCATACCGAGTACATCTCCTGAGGCGCACATTAACTAAATAAATGCTGCAGAATATGGACGCCTGGCAAACCTAAGACTAGCTTTTTGACACCTAAGTAAGAAGTCATTCCAGACACTGTAGACCGTGTACGTCAGACCCATGTTGGAGTATGCAGCACCAGTATGGAACCCACTCCTGGGCAAGCACGTCAAGAATCTGGAGAAAGTGCCGAGGGTATGCAACAAGACTAGTCCCGGAGCTGAGGGGTATGTCCTACGAAGAAAGGTTAAGGGAAATCGGCTTGACAACATTGGAGGACAGGAGGGTTAGGGGAGACATGATAACGACATACAAAATACTGCGGGGAATAGACAAGGTGGATAGAGACAGGATGTTCCAGAGAGGGGACACAATTGGAAGTTGAAGACTCAGATGAGTCAAAGGGATGTTAGGAAGTATTTCTTCAGAAAGAGAGTAGTCAGGAAGTGGAATAGTCTAGCAAGTGATGTAGTGGAGGCAGGAACCATACATAGCTTTAAGACGAGGTATGATAAAGCTCATGGAGCAGGGAGAGAAAGGACCCAGTAGCGGTCATAAGAAGAAGAACATAAGAAAGAAGGAACACTGCAGCAGGCCTACTGGCCCATGCGAGGCAAGTCTAAGTCTCCCACCGGCTTAAGCCAATGCCCCGACCCAGCCAGGTCAGGTTACATTCACTTAAGGAAGGAGCACGGCATCTGACCTAGTAGCACTAGCTAGTCAGGACCAACTCACACCCACCCGCACCCACTCATATATTTATCTAGCCTATTTTTAAAACTACACAACGTTTTAGCCTCTATAACTGTACTCGGGAGTTTGTTCCACTCATCGACAACTCTATTACCAAACCAATGCTTTCCTATATCCTTCCTGAATCTGAATTTATCCAACTTAAAGCCATTGCTGTGAGTCCTGTCAATACTAGATATTTTTAGCACGCTATTTACATCCCCTTTATTTATTCCTGTTTTCCATTTATACACCTCAATCATATCCCCCCTAATTCTACGCCTTTCTAGAGAGTGCACATTCAGGGCTCTCAGTCACGCACGGAGGGCCTGGGTTCGATTCCCGTGGCTAAAGCTCTCGCTTCACGCACGGAGGGCCTGGGTTCGATTCTATCCTCATAGGGAAGATTTCTGATACATGGAATCAACTTAGTCATCCTCCTTTGTACGTTTTCCAGAGCATTTATATCCATTCTGTAATACGGTGACCAAAACTGTGCAGCATAATCTAGATGAGGCCTAACCAAGGATATATAGAGTTGAAGAACAACCTGAGGACTCCTATTATTTATGCTTCTTGATATGAAGCCAAGGATTCTGTTCGATTTATTGCGAACACTTATGCACTGCTGTCTAGGTTTTAGATTACTGCTAACCAGAACTCCTAAATCCTTTTCGCAATCAGTAGTATTAAGATCTACATTATTTAGTTTATATGTGGCATGGTTATTGTCCTGTCCAATATTTAGAACTTTGCATTTATCTATATTAAACTGCATCTGCCACTTCTCCGACCACTGCATCAGTCTATTCAAATCTTCCTGGAGTGCTCTAATGTCCTCATTTGAATGAATTGGACGGCCTATTTTGGTGTCATCGGCAAACTTGCTTATGTCGCTATTTATTCCCTCATCTATGTCGTTTATGTAGATTGTGAACAACAAGGGGCCCAATACCGACCCCTGTGGAACACCGCTTGTGACCCTTCCCCACTCTGATTTCTCTCCATTTATGCAAACTCTCTGCTGCCTATTTGTCAACCATGCCTCTATCCAGGAAAAAATTTCTCCTCCTATTCCGTGTGCCTTAATTTTCCTCAATAGTCTCTGATGTGGGACTCTATCAAAAGCCTTACTGAAGTCCATATACGCAATATCATATTCATTACCATGATCTACCTCCTCAAATACCTTAGTGAAAAAAGTTATTAAATTTGTAAGGCAGGAACGCCCTTTTGTAAAACCGTGCTGAGATTCTTTGATTAATTTATGCTTTTCAAGATGGCTGCGAATTGCCTCGGCAATTATTGATTCCATAAATTTTCCCACTATGGAGGTTAAGCTTATTGGTCTATAGTTCGAAGCTAAGGACCTGTCACCTGCTTTGAAAATAGGTATTACATTTACCATTTTCCACTTATTTGGCACCATGCCAGTTTGCAGTGATATGTTGAAAAGATTAGCCAACGGTTTGCTAAGCTCCTCTTTACATTCCTTTAGAACCCTTGCATACAGTTCATCAGGGCCTGGGGATTTGTTAGGTTTCAATTTATCTATTTGTCTAAGGACCATGTCACTTGTGACCCTAATCGTGCATAGTTTACTATCGTCCTGGTCTACATAATTTATTATTTCTGGAATATCGCTAGTATCTTCCTGTGTAAAAACTGAGAGGAAGTAAGTGTTAAAAATTCTACACATTTCCTTATCACTGACGGTGATCTGACCTGAGTAACTTTTGAGTGGGCCTATATTGTCCCTAATCGATCAGTGAAGAGGCAGGGCCAGGAGCTGAGTCTCGTTCCCTGCAACCACAATTAGGTGAATTAGGTGAGTACACACACACACACACACACACGTGTGTAAGGTAGAAGTGATGGTACGCATGCGCACTAGCCACCTGACCTTCAGCAGGTCATACTGCCTTTGCTACCCCATCACCCTCCCCCTTCCCCTCTCTCCCTCCCCTTCACTTCCCCCTACCCCCTTCACCAGTCATGTCGTCTCAATGTTAATCGTCATATCAGAAACTTAACGGAAAGAATTTATTTTGTTGTATTTTTAAGTGGTAATAAAACACGTGGTTTATTGTATTTATGTGGTAATAAAACACGTGGTTTATTGTGTTTTGTGGTAATAAAATACTTCTGGCTTATTGTGTTTTATGTGGCAATAAAACACTTGTGTTGTGGCTTATTGTGATTTAAGTGGTAATAAAACACTTTTGTTGTGGTTTATTGTGATTTATGTGGTAATAAAACACTTTTGTTGTGGTTTATTGTGATTTATGTGGTAATAAAACACTTGTGTTGTGGTTTATTGTGTTTTATGTGACAATAAAACATTTGTGGTTTATTGTTTATGTGACACAGGTATACCAACAACTGCCTGTAGGATGTGTATACCTGACACAGGTATACCAACAACTGCCTGTAGGGTGTGTATCCCTGACACAGGTACACCAACCACTGCTGGCAGGGTTTGTATCCCTGACACAGGTATATCAACCACTCCTGGCAGGGTGTGTATCCTTGACACAGGTATACCAACCACTGCTGGCAGGGTGTGTATCCTTGACACAGGTATACCAACCACTGCTGGCAGGGTGTGTATCCTTGACACAGGTATACCAACCACTGCTGGCAGGGTGTGTATCCTTGACACAGGTATACCAACCACTGCTGGCAGGGTGTGTATCCTTGACACAGGTATACCAACCACTGCTGGCAGGGTGTGTATCCCTGACACAGGTATATCAACCACTGCTGGCAGGGTGTGTATCCCTGACACAGGTATATCAACCACTGCTGGCAGGGTGTGTATCCCTGACACAGGTATACCAACCACTGCTGACAGGGTATGCATCCTTGACACAGGTATACCAACCACTGCTGGCAGGGTGTGTATCCTTGACACAGGTATACCAACCACTGCTGGCAGGGTGTGTATCCCTGACACAGGTATACCAACCACTGCTGGCAGGGTGTGCATCCTTGACACAGGTATACCAACCACTGCTGGCAGGGTGTGTATCCCTTACACAGGTATATCAACTACTGCTGGCAGGGTGTGTATCCCTTACACAGGTATACCAACCACTGCTGGCAGGGTGTGTATCCTTGACACAGGTATACCAACCACTGCTGGCAGGGTGTGTATCCCTGACACAGGTATACCAACCACTGCTGGCAGGGTGTGTATCCTTGACACAGGTATACCAACCACTGCTGGCAGGGTGTGTATCCCTGACACAGGTATACCAACCACTGCTGGCAGGGTGTGCATCCTTGACACAGGTATACCAACCACTGCTGGCAGGGTGTGTATCCCTTACACAGGTATATCAACCACTGCTGGCAGGGTGTGTATCCCTTACACAGGTATATCAACCACTGCTGGCAGGGTGTGTATCCCTGACACAGGTATACCAACCACTGCTGGCAGGGTGTGCATCTTTGACACAGGTATATCAACCATTGCTGGCAGGGTGTGTATCCCTTACACAGGTATATCAACCACTGCTGGCAGGGTGTGTATCCCTGACACAGGTATATCAACCACTGCTGGCAGGGTGTGTATCCCTTACACAGATATATCAACCACTGCTGGCAGGGTGTGTATCCCTGACACAGGTATATCAACCACTGCTGGCAGGGTGTGTATCCCTGACACAGGTATAGCAACCACTGCTGGCAGGGTGTGCATCCTTGACACAGGTATATCAACCACTGCTGGCAGGGTGTGTATCCCTTACACAGGTATATCAACCACTGCTGGCAGGGTGTGTATCCCTGACACAGGTATATCAACCACTGCTGGCAGGGTGTGTATCCTTGACACAGGTATAGCAACCACTGCTGGCAGGGTGTGTATCCTTGACACAGGTATAGCAACCACTGCTGGCAGGGTGTGCATCCTTGACACAGGTATATCAACCACTGCTGGCAGGGTGTGTATCCCTTACACAGGTATACCAACCACTGCTGGCAGATATAAGTCACTTTGACTTAAAAAGTTAATAATAGTATATTATTATTGTTATTATTTATATTATTAATATTATTATTATTATTATTATTATTATTATTATTATTATTATTATTATTATTATTATTAATAGTAGTAGTAGTAGTATTGTTGTTGTTGTTGTTGTTGTTTGCTGGGTCACCGCCCTGCCAGGCGTACTGCAAAGAGTTTTTGCTATTAAATTATCTCTGGTTCAGTAGGTAGACAACTGGTAGGTAGACAGCTGGTAGGTAGACAACTGGTAGGTAGACAACTGGTAGGTAGACACTACTACTACTACATCACTGCTCACTCCACGTAGTCCACTACGTCAGTCGTATCTTCAGTGTCGTAAAAGTGCTGTTGTATTTCGCTGGGTTTCCAAAGTCATCATTATTATTACTAAGTTTAAAAACAAACGAAGACTCTCCTCTTCTATTTTATTTTTATTGTTTAAAACACAAAGTGGAGGCCTCAGGTGACACAGTAACTTACTGGAGGATAACTAAAGCCACGTCAACAATGTTCATCACACTCTCTTGTGTAATGAAGAAGAATTTCTCCGGCTTATCATACGTAAAAGTGTACTAACCCAGGATAAACCGAGGTAAGTGGAGTGGCTTATTGCTAAGTGTGCTGCCTTACCTGGAGAGAATTCCAGGGGTCAACGCCCCCGCGGCCCGGTCTGTGACCAGGCCTCCTTAGTATGCGACCATAAATAGTCTGGATCGCATTATACTTACATTTTTGTTGATTTTTCTATCGTGTGGATCAGCAGGCCTGCTGCAGTGCTCCTTCTTTCTTATGAGTAAATAGTCTACCATCTCCTGGGTCCTTATTTACTTCTAGGAAAACAGAGGAGAGGGTGGCATATACTGGGAGAATACTTGCACGTATGGTAGTGAGAGGCAAGCGGGCACCCGTCTCGCCTCCCTAGCATGGCTACCCCTATAATTCTAGCAGAGGGAGAGACATGCTAGGTGTTTACGGCAGCAGGTTGCTGGTGTCCCGCCACCATGGCGCCGGCGGACGCTCTAGGGGGGCCTAGACGCCAGACCCGCACGCTGAATTCTTCTCCAGCCACCAACAACACGTCGTCCCGACAGGCGCCGCTTATCTCTGAAATTACTCAACGGGTAAATTCCTCTCTCCGGACGAGCCAGTCCTGGCCCAGGTACATCCTCCCGTTATCTTAAAAGCCTCGCTAGATGCATCTAACCAGCCTTAATTTCGGGTCATCGAGAGATTAAGACCCGTGGCAAGACACCTGTCTTGGATAATATTATACACACACACCCAATCAGCTTCTTTCTAATTAGAATAACCTTTCCAGGTGTAGATATTTGGGTTTGTAAGTCTTCTTTGTGGTAAAAGATTCACAAAGGTGAATTTGGTAAAGGTTTGACAGCTATTGTTATATATCAATGGAAATAAGTCACTCTGACTTTCATGGGTTATCCTGGGTAATTTTTACTATGTGTGATAATTGTACTTCTGTGTACGTGTGGCTAAATAAACTTACTTACTTATCTCCAGATCCGGACTTTTCATTCCTAATTTTGTGGGAAATTTAATTTAAAGTTCATAATAAGCATCGCAGTAACGTGGTCAGAATTAACCAGTGACGGACACTCAGGGAGGAAACTCTAGGCAACGTTTCGGACCATTCCGGGACCATTGTCAAATCATAACCGAGGTGAAGAAAGTCAGAGAACATGTCAGGTGAAGAAAGTCAGAGAACATGTCAGGTGAAGAAAGTCAGAGAACATGTCAGGTGAAGAAAGTCAGAGAACATGTCAGGTGAAGAAAGTCAGAGAACATGTCAGGTGGAAAAGTCAGAGAACATGTCAGGTGAAGAAGTCAGAGAACATGTCAGGTGAAGAAAGTCAGAGAACATGTCAGGTGAAGAAAGTCAGAGAACATGTCAGGTGAAGAAAGTCAGAGAACATGTCAGGTGGATAAAGTCAGAGAACATGTCAGGTGAAGAAAGTCAGAGAACATGTCAGGTGAAGAAAGTCAGAGAACATGTCAGGTGAAGAAAGTCAGAGAACATGTCAGGTGAAGAAAGTCAGAGAACATGTCAGGTGGATAAAGTCAGAGAACATGTCAGGTGAAGAAAGTCAGAGAACATGTCAGGTGGATAAAGTCAGAGAACATGTCAGGTGAAGAAAGTCAGATCAGAAAACTCCAATAATATCAAATTATTGGGGTCAACAAATAACATGTCATTTATTCTTCCATAACTTGTATTATCGACGATGAAGGGAGACAGAACGATGTGAAGTGACGAGAGACAACATCGAAGTGAACGAAACAATACGAATAAAGTTAATATAAATACAGTGCTGAAAGACTCATGACATCGTAATGACACGATAACAGACAAACCAGGGTACGGGTGGGGATTGAACTCGCAGTTTTACGACTCTCTTGCTGCGAGTTCAATCCCCACCCGTACCCTGGCTTGTTTACGCTGCTGAAAATATCTAACCAACACAGAACTCGCCAGAATGGATCCAAGTCGGGTTAATATGGTTAAAATGAGTTTTGAGAAGTGGTGGGAGTTGTGAAGGATGAGGGAGGGAGAGAGGGAGGGGATGCTATGGTTCAGAAGTTCGTGAGTGTTGTGATGCTCTCACACGTCTGGCAAGACAAGCGTTGATCGAGGGATGGTCACTGTGTTTCCTTCCTTGGGTAAGTTTAGGGACAGATATACATAAATACAATTGTCATACATAGTAACATATGTAATAATCGCGAACAAGCGATACAAGATGTGAAGCAACAACGGGGGGGAGGGAGAGTTGAATGATAGCTCTAAACCTTTCGTGTTGCAATCAACGCCTCTTCAGAAGCTTGCAATGTTGCGGAAATATTTGGAATTAGTTTCTATTATGATTTCTTCCCATTTATGCAACCTAGATCAGACATATCAATTTTTGAAGGGGTGGATGGGTAAGCCAGTGGAAAGCCTCGGTCATATGACCAAAACCTCCAGTGGCGTGTCATCATTTAAGTGACCAGCGTCAGGAAACACTTGTCCTCTGTACCTCGATTCTGCTGTACCGCTACTTTTTTTATAAGTTTCCTCTGGAGAACCTTATTAAAGGCCTCACTGAAGTCCATATATATTCTGTATTTTTGTCATGGTCCTCCAATACCTTAGGAAGAAAGGTTAGTACATTTGCAAGACAACAACGCTGCTATGTAACACCGTGCTGAAGAATTGATCAAATTATGTGTTTCTATGTGGCTTCAGATTGCATCTGCAATTATTGATTTCATTAATTTTATAACGGTTGAGAATAGGCTGACTGGTCTGTAATTAGAAGCTAAGGATCTTTTTTCGGCCTTATAAATAAATATTGGTATTACATTCGTCATTTTGCATGTATCCAATACGATACTGTTTAGCATTCTGCTGAAGACAATAGTTAAGTGGTGACGTTTCTCTTGAAATTCCTTGATAATCTTTGAAAACTAGAAATTAGGACCAGCTTACTAGAAACATTTCGGTCCTGGAACCTTGGTCACTCCAAATGTTACAAGATGATGAGGGAATACATTATTTATAGTAGAGATAACAGGTCACTGGTGACGATCAGGTCATCTATTAGCCGTGTTAGGTGGAAGCACGGACTCAGTATAGTAGTATCATCTATACCAGGAGAGTTGAGACAGTGAACTTGCAGATCTTTGTTCTATTGTACTGCTAGTACTGAAATGTTTCAGTACAGTGGTCCTACCACTGTTGGATTCTCTGAGGATCCACTCCCTTTTGTTCCTGTTCAAGAGATGTTCTTCATAGATCTGTGCAAGACACAAGCAATTTTTTTTGTGTCATCTCAGTTGTGTGCATTATTGTGTTCTGGGACCCGTGTAGAAAGATTCTTTCCTGGTTCTCCTACACAGATCTTGCTGCTACCCTCCATATATTATTATGTAAACACCAGCTGCACCCTCCATATATTATTATGTAAACACCAGCTGCACCCTCCATATATTATTATGTAAACACCAGCTGTACCCTCCATATATTATTATGTAAACACCAGCTGCACCCTCCATATATTATTATGTAAACACCAGCTGCACCCTCCATATCTTATTATGTAAACACCAGCTGCACCCTCCATATCTTATTATGTAAACACCAGCTGCACCCTCCATATCTTATTATGTAAACACCAGCCCACCCTCCATATGGTAGCGTGTAAACGCTAGTTTTACCGTTTAGTTTGTCAGAGGGATCTTTCTTCCCAGTGAGGTCTCTGATGTCAGAGGGATCTTTTTTCCCAGTGAGGTCTCTGATGTCAGAGGGATCTTTTTTCCCAGTGAGGTCTCTGATGTCAGAGGGATCTTTTTTCCCAGTGAGGTCTCTGATGTCAGAGGGATCTTTCTTCCCAGTGAGGTCTCTGATGTCAGAGGGATCTTTCTTCCCAGTGAGGTCTCTGATGGACGTCGTGGCCATGGTAGGTACTCGGAGGTTACTTCTTGAAGGGGCTTCCTTGATGTTCTTGACTACTTCTCATCCAAGTAGAGTTAGGAATCTGGGTTTCTCTGTGGTGGTCTTGTTGTTAGAGTTGAGGATTTTCATAGCATTTGCAGTCTTGTATGAAGTAGAAAACAGAGTGGACGCTTGTGAAACTACGGGTTTTTTGACCAGAGCTTTGGTAAGATGGGGAAGGAAGAAGGATAGGTAAGGATGGAAATTGGGAAAAAATTGGGGGTTGGTGTGGAGGAAGGATAAAAAAGGTAAGTGGCCCAACCACTTTGGTGCATGATATATATGTGTATAGTGGTATATCAGGGTAATATATCAGAGAGGGCATAACATTTACCCAACAGTGTCACACAGGTATAACAAAGTTATAATTGCATGACTCTGCATCGGTAAAGGGTATACTAAGTGCAATTTTTTTTTTTTAATAATTGCTAAACTTAACTTCAAGGACGATAGCAGGGCGAGTGATGGTTATGAGAACTGCTATCTAGAGACACTGGCCGGCTTGCTTTGCAGAGGTGGTGTCCAACATATAGTTATCAATGAGATAATTGAATATAATGGCTGATAAGTATTAACAGAAATCACCAGAACTTGGGTTAGAGGTTGTCTACCTGGAGTCTACCTGGAGAGAATTCCAGGGGTATCATAAGACATAGAAAGGTTGTGGTGTTACCCATGCATCTGGGTCCTCTGGAAGGTCACTCAGGATTTTGGGTCTTTGAAAATCGTCCTTATGTATAAATCTTCTCACTCGCTGGTGGAGGGTCATCCTCTGGGTTCGGTGAGGTGCTGTATTGATAATATAATCGGTGGTATTTGCAAAATATGTAGGATGTTCTCTGTCTGGAAGATACAAGTCTTGCATGGAATGTGAAACTACGGGTTATGTACGGGTGATGTACTGGAATTCTTCTAAGAATTCGCGACCTGAGATACGGATTGCTCTGAAGAAAACCCCAATGACCACACCTCTCATGGTGCAAGTGAAATGGTGTGAGCAGACATAAGTAAAGTCATCTTTAGTTGTTGTTTTTTCTGTAGACTCTGAAAGGAAGTGTGTCTTTGGTGACCTGTATAGAAGAACATCAGGAGAAGGTAACTTGCCTTCGTTTCAGTGTGATGGAGGATAAGAGGGGAGTTTGAGGTAATCAGTCGCTCAGTCTGAGGTTCATCAGTCTTGATAGCAGCACAACATATGCACTGAGAAAAGGTTTATATACTGGAGGCAGTCGAGGTTATGCACCTGCATTGAACACACCATCTCCAGGCTGGGACTGATTACCTCAAACTCCTCATCTTCCACCGTTTTTCTCAGTACACTGGACTGATGACGCTACTGGCTGGCAAAACGTTTTCGCAATACAGATGCTTAAAAGTTGCACATGTGTCTCATTTATCAACATGTCGATTTTCTAAACTATTTATGCAAAAATAATTATATTCTTGTGAGTCTTACCCAATACAGAGAAGATATCATCTGTGTATTGAACTGATAAAGTCACTGTTTAGCAAACTGACTGAGGGACTGATTACCTCACCTTCTAGTGTTCCCAGTTAATAAACAATATATTGAAGAAGATATTGTTTGTTGATGCGTCTAAATGAGACCAATGTGTTGCACATGAGTCTAATTCATCAAGCCATTGTTCTTGTTGAAATTCTGGCATACACTGATGAACGTTCTTACTATGATGATGTTAAATCTTTGAGTGTCTTCTTACTTGGCAATGAGTAGTGACGCCTCTGTGGTTAATGAAGAAGTTGTGGTGGTCTCGGTGTGAACCACAGCGTTATTCAAGTCTATTCTGCCAGCGTATTTGTGATTTACAAATGTGTTTATGTAGGTTTTAGCATGTTCAATCAACGTATATTTTGTCAGTTGTCGAAAGGGAATGTGTGTGGACTTCTGTAGTGGTTTTGTGATGTTAGTGGTGAGCCTACCTGGTGATGTTAGTGGTGAGCCTACCTGGTGATGTTAGTGGTGAGCCCTCCTGGTGATGTTAGTGGTGAGCCTTCCTGGTGATGTTAGTGGTGAACCTTCCTGGTGATGTTAGTGGTGAGCCCTCCTGGTGATGTTAGTAGTGAGCCCTCCTGGTGATGTTAGTGGTGAGCCTACCTGGTGATGTTAGTGGTGAACCTACCTGGTGATGTTAGTGGTGAGCCTTCCTGGTGATGTTAGTGGTGAGCCTTCCTGGTGATGTTAGTGGTGAGCCCTCCTGGTGATGTTAGTGGTGAACCTACCTGGTGATGTTAGTGGTGAGCCTTCCTGGTGATGTTAGTGGTGAGCCCTCCTGGTGATGTTAGTGGTGAGCCCTCCTGGTGATGTTAGTGGTGAACCTTCCTGGTGATGTTAGTGGTGAGCCCTCCTGGTGATGTTAGTGGTGAGCCCTCCTGGTGATGTTAGTCGTGAGCCCTCCTGGTGATGTTAGTGGTGAGCCTACCTGGTGATGTTAGTGGTGAACCTTCCTGGTGATGTTAGTGGTGAGCCCTCCTGGTGATGTTAGTGGTGAACCTTCCTGGTGATGTTAGTGGTGAACCTTCCTGGTGATGTTAGTGGTGAGCCCTCCTGGTGATGTTAGTGGTGAGCCCTCCTGGTGATGTTAGTGGTGAACCTACCTGGTGATGTTAGTGGTGAGCCTACCTGGTGATGTTAGTGGTGAGCCCTCCTGGTGATGTTAGTGGTGAGCCTTCCTGGTGATGTTAGTGGTGAACCTTCCTGGTGATGTTAGTGGTGAGCCCTCCTGTTGATGTTAGTAGTGAGCCCTCCTGGTGATGTTAGTGGTGAGCCTACCTGGTGATGTTAGTGGTGAACCTACCTGGTGATGTTAGTGGTGAGCCTTCCTGGTGATGTTAGTGGTGAGCCTTCCTGGTGATGTTAGTGGTGAACCTTCCTGGTGATGTTAGTGGTGAGCCCTCCTGTTGATGTTAGTAGTGAGCCCTCCTGGTGATGTTAGTGGTGAGCCTACCTGGTGATGTTAGTGGTGAACCTACCTGGTGATGTTAGTGGTGAGCCTTCCTGGTGATGTTAGTGGTGAGCCTTCCTGGTGATGTTAGTGGTGAGCCCTCCTGGTGATGTTAGTGGTGAACCTACCTGGTGATGTTAGTGGTGAGCCTTCCTGGTGATGTTAGTGGTGAGCCCTCCTGGTGATGTTAGTGGTGAGCCCTCCTGGTGATGTTAGTAATGAACCTTCCTGGTGATGTTAGTGGTGAGCCCTCCTGGTGATGTTAGTGGTGAGCCCTCCTGGTGATGTTAGTCGTGAGCCCTCCTGGTGATGTTAGTGGTGAGCCTACCTGGTGATGTTAGTGGTGAACCTTCCTGGTGATGTTAGTGGTGAGCCCTCCTGGTGATGTTAGTGGTGAACCTTCCTGGTGATGTTAGTGGTGAGCCCTCCTGGTGATGTTAGTGGTGAGCCCTCCTGGTGATGTTAGTGGTGAGCCCTCCTGGTGATGTTAGTGGTGAACCCTCCTGGTGATGTTAGTGGTGAGCCCTCCTGGTGATGTTAGTGGTGAACCTTCCTGGTGATGTTAGTGGTGAACCTTCCTGGTGATGTTTGTGGTGAGCCCTCCTGGTGATGTTAGTGGTGAGCCCTCCTGGAGATGTTAGTGGTGAGCCCTCCTGGTGATGTTAGTGGTGAGCCCTCCTGGTGATGTTAGTGGTGAGCCCTCCTGGTGATGTTAGTGGTGAGCCCTCCTGGTGATGTTAGTGGTGAGCCTACCTGGTGATGTTAGTGGTGAGCCCTCCTGGTGATGTTAGTGGTGAGCCCTCCTGGTGATGTTGAGCCTTCCTGGTGATGTTAGTGGTGAGCCTTCCTGGTGAGCCTATCTGGTGATGTTAGTGGTGAGCCTTCCTGGTGATGTTAGTGGTGAGCCCTCCTGGTGATGTTAGTGGTGAACCCTCCTGGTGATGTTAGTGGTGAGCGTACCTGATAATGTTAGTGGTGAGCCCTCCTGGTGATGTTAGTGGTGAGCCTACCTGGTGATGTTAGTGGTGAACCCTCCTGGTGATGTATTACAAATAAATAAAACATTTGTAATAAACGACTGTTTGGGATACTGAGTAAACTATCAGATTTTCAATATTTATTATATTATTATTAATATAAAAACATATACTCTGATTAAAAACATATAATCTAATAATCTGTGTAAAAACCTATTTACACAAAATCACAGTACTAGATAAAAGTCACAAGTAAAATCAAGTATTCGGTGTAGTGTCAAGTCGCTGCCATCTTCTAGTGTCACGCAGGACACTACCACACCTTGTCATGATACTCCTTCTCCACAGTGTCCTCAGACACCCTTGTCTCTGTCTTATGGCACCTACGGGGTTCCACGACACCCGTTCTCCCTGTGCCATAAGACTCCCTCGCTGTGTCACACGACACCTCTGTGCCACATGGCACGCCCCCTGTATCATGAACACATTCTCAAGTAAAGCCTTTGCACCGCGTTATGACACACCCC
This sequence comes from Cherax destructor, assembly GCA_009830355.1. Classification (NCBI taxonomy): domain Eukaryota; kingdom Metazoa; phylum Arthropoda; class Malacostraca; order Decapoda; family Parastacidae; genus Cherax; species Cherax destructor. Next base: position 46,245 of record WNWK01011347.1, read on the forward strand.
AAATACACGACTCAACCTGTGTCGTGCCATCGTCACAATCTCTCTCTGACTACACCACTAAAACCCTGACACTCCGGTTAACAATCTCCGGGTAAACAATCTCAGGTACATCGTCGCAGGTACATCGTCGCAGGTACATCGTCGCAGGTGACCTTGCCGCTCTCCTTGTTGTAGGCATCACCAGCACCACACTGCATGAGTCTGCAACTCTCACGCAGGTCTGACTGGCGAACTCCAGTAGTATATCAGTGAGCTGGTAGACTCTCCAGTGTTGAATAGGGGAGAGTCTCGATGACACTGTCAGTCAAGCCGGCCCGGCAATCAAACATCAGGTCTGATGACGTAACCCCTTGACTGCCGGCCGGTGAGGTAATTACCTAACTACCATTGTTAGGTAGGGGGCGGTAACATGATGTTAGTGGTGAGCCTACCTGGTGATGTTAGTGGTGAGCCTTCCTGGTGATGTTAGTGGTGAGCCCTCCTAGTGATGTTAGTGGTGAGCCTTCCTGGTGATGTTAGTGGTGAGCCTACCTGGTGATGTTAGTGGTGAGCCCTCCTAGTGATGTTAGTGGTGAGCCCTTTTGGTGATGTTAGTGGTGAACCCTCCTGGTGATGTTAGTGGTGAGCCTTCTTGGTGATGTTAGTGGTGAACCCTCCTGGTGATGTTAGTGGTGAGCCTTCCTGGTGATGTTAGTGGTGAGCCTTCCTGGTGATGTTAGTGGTGAGCCCTCCTGGTGATGTTAGTGGTGAGCCTACCTGGTGATGTTAGTGGTGAGCCTTCCTGGTGATGTTAGTGGTGAGCCTTCTTGGTGATGTTGAGCCTTCCTGGTGATGTTAGTGGTGAACCTTCCTGGTGATGTTAGTGGTGAGCCTTCCTGGTGATGTTAGTGGTGAGCCTTCCTGGTGATGTTGAGCCTTCCTGGTGATGTTAGTGGTGAACCTTCCTGGTGATGTTAGTGGTGAGCCTTCCTGGTGATGTTGAGCCTTCCTGGTGATGTTGAGCCTTCCTGGTGATGTTAGTGGTGAGCCCTCCTGGTGATGTTGAGCCTTCCTGGTGATGTTAGTGGTGAGCCCTCCTGGTGATGTTGAGCCTTCCTGGTGATGTTAGTGGTGAGCCCTCCTGGTGATGTTAGTGGTGAGCCTTCCTGGTGATGTTGAGCCTTCCTGGTGATGTTGAGCCTTCCTGGTGATGTTGAGCCTTCCTGGTGATGTTAGTGGTGAGCTTTCCTGGTGATGTTAGTGGTGAGCCTTCCTGGTGATGTTGAGCCTTCCTGGTGATGTTGAGCCTTCCTGGTGATGTTAGTGGTGAGCCTTCCTGGTGATGTTGAGCCTTCCTGGTGATGTTAGTGGTGAGCCCTCCTGGTGATGTTGAGCCTTCCTGGTGATGTTAGTGGTGAGCCCTCCTGGTGATGTTGAGCCTTCCTGGTGATGTTAGTGGTGAGCCTTCCTGGTGATGTTAGTGGTGAGCCTTCCTGGTGATGTTGAGCCTTCCTGGTGATGTTGAGCCTTCCTGGTGATGTTAGTGGTGAGCCTTCCTGGTGATGTTAGTGGTGAGCCTTCCTGGTGATGTTGAGCCTTCCTGGTGATGTTGAGCCTTCCTGGTGATGTTGAGCCTTCCTGGTGATGTTGAGCCTTCCTGGTGATGTTGAGCCTTCCTGGTGATGTTGAGCCTTCCTGGTGATGTTAGCCTTCCTGGTGATGTTAGCCTTTCTGGTGATGTTGAGCCTTCCTGGTGATGTTAGTGGTGAGCCTTCTTGGTGATGTTAGTGGTGAGCCTTCCTGGTGATGTTGAGCCTTCCTGGTGATGTTGAGCCTTCCTGGTGATGTTGAGCCTTCCTGGTGATGTTGAGCCTTCCTGGTGATGTTAGCCTTCCTGGTGATGTTTAGCCTTCCTGGTGATGTTAGCCTTCCTGGTGATGTTGAGCCTTCCTGGTGATGTTGAGCCTTCCTGGTGATGTTGAGCCTTCCTGGTGATGTTGAGCCTTCCTGGTGATGTTGAGCCTTCCTGGTGATGTTTAGCCTTCCTGGTGATGTTGAGCCTTCCTGGTGATGTTGAGCCTTCCTGGTGATGTTGAGCCTTCCTGGTGATATCCTTGACTGTAGTGGCTACTTACAATTTAATATTGGAGAGAACATTGTAAATGTTTTTGATAACAGATCTGTTAGGGAGAATTATGTAGCATTTTCCGATGGTTTCTTGACTGAATTCATGATGTTATGCGCACGGCGTCTGCGATCTCTGATGGAATGTGTAGTGAAGTGTAGTGGAGTGTAGTGAAGTGTAGTGAAGTGTAGTGGAGTGTAGTGAAGTGTAGTGGAGTGGAGTGAAGTGTAGTGAAGGTCTCTTCAAGGAAGAGCAGTGTTTTTCTACTCTCTACACTTCATCAAAGACTGCAGATGACAGCCTCAATTACTTGACGTGTTCTCTATACTTACAAATGTTATTTTCTTAAGTTAGGTTAGATGAGGCAAAATCAGGTTAAATTAGATTAGGTTCCGGTAATTTAGGTTGGGTTCAGTTAGGTTAGGTTAGGTTAAGTTGGGTTCGACTAGGTTAGGTTGAAAAAATAGAAGGTCACAGTACCGTGACTGGAACAATACACAAATAACCCACACACAGGAGACTGAAACTTATGACGACGTTTCGGTCCCACTCGGACCATTAATAAGTCAGGTTAAGTTAGGTTAGGTTGGGTTAAGTTAGGTTAGGTTGGGTTCGATTACGTTGAGCTCAGTTAGCACATACAGATGCTCCCGACTTCCCACCTATGCGACTTCAGTAATGCAGTGTTCCTTCTTTCTTATGTTCTAAATACAGTAATTACCCTTGGTCATACGTCCCCCAGTGCTGCTTGCGTACCATAGTGACCCAGATCTGACCTCTCTCTCTCTCTCTCTCTCTCTCTCTCTCTCTCTCTCTCTCTCTCTCTCTCTCTCTCTCTCTCTCTCTCATCAGTTTGAGTCATGAAACATAAGGTGATAAAGCAAGTTAGGTTAAGATAGGTTAAGATAATGTAGTACAGGTATGCGACTTGTACCCGCCATGGTGACATAATTCCCACATCCGTCCCAGTCGGTCGGTACGCAACTACGGACGTAAGTCGGGGAGGATCTGTAAAACTTACGTGAAGCAAATATCTAAGCACAGACAAGCGGCGACACACGTGACAACAAGGTGGCCGAAATAGCCAGCAAATGTTGATATGTTGAGCATTATCAGTGATGGTGGGAGAGTTGGGTGGACTAACACCCCGGGTGTACCAGACGCGTGCTGCTCGGTGCTGGAAACAGCAGAGGTCACAGCGGCGCCCCTGGAAAACCCGTGACGAAAATCCGTGTGTGGAGCAACTTGCAATATTCCTTGCACGTATTCTCCAGATGCTGTCTGTATATATATATATATATATATATATATATATATATATATATAATATATATATTTATACACTAAGATATTCACACCTCTCGGTGTATATACGATACACAGAGAGATGTGCATCTGTCAAAGCACATACAGTGAGTGTATTTCCTACTCTCAACCTAACACAGTCACATCCTTCATGCCAGAGTTCTTGTTGATTCATTCATGTCTCCACCAGTGTCTGGTTGAAGGAAGGAAGGAAGGAAGGAACAAGGGAATGAAGAAATAACTGATGGGATGAATGAAACTGAGAAGGGCAGAGAGTTAAGCAAGAGAGGTCAGAAGGTTTGGTAGGCTAGGTGACGGTCATGACGTCACATGACGTACCACCCGGATTCTCTGTAATTACAGGTGTGCGTCACGACCCCCCCCCCCCCACCAGTCACCTCCCTCGCTGGTTCCGTCACAGCCCCGCCTTCATTCCCGTGCAATAACAATAATAATAATATTTTTATTTCTACAAGTACATATACAAGGTATACAGACCATTGTTGATATCAGTGACATACTACTGTATAGAAAGCCCCTTCTTGTGTAGAGCATTTCGGGCAAATTAGGTCAGTTTTTGTCCCCAGGATGCGACTCATGCCTTAATCTCCGGCTTAATATAGTTTGGATTCTTTTCTTTTTAGAAGAGTTGGCTACCAACTTCTGGCGACTTTTGTCAGTGCTACAACAGCTGTTGTTCTGTCAGGTTATTCCTGCAAGCGTGCTCCATGAGTGAATGTGGTTTTGTCAAATTCTTCTCTTCAGTTCATGATTACTGCTGAAATTCTTGATGGATGTTATCCTTTGTGGATGACACCCGAATTGCCATGACAGTTTCCTCCACTGAAGACACCGCAAGACTCCAGGCAGACGTCAATCAAATCTTCAATGGGCCACTCAAAACAATATGAAGTTCAATGAGGACAAATTTCAACTACATGAAAAACTTGAGGAAATTAAAACTGTATCAAGGCATACAACAAATTCTAACCATACAATAGAGCGAAAAAAGTAATGTGAAGGACCTTGGAGTGATAATGTCAGAGGATCTCGCCTTCAAAGACCACAACAATGTATTTACCGCATCTACTAAGAAAATGATAGGATGGATAATGAGAACCTTCAAAACTAGGGATGCCAAGCCCATGATGATTCTCTTCAAATCGCTTGTTCTCTCTAGGCTGGAATACTACTGTACACTAACTGCCCCCTTCAAGGCAGGCGACATTGATGACCTGGAGAGGGTACAAAGAACTTTCACGGCACACATAAGTACGATAAGGCACCTAAATTACTGGTAACAGTTGAAGTCCCTTTATTTGTATTCCCTGGAGCACAGGCGAGAGAGATACATGATAAAATCCTAGAGGGATTAGTACCAGACTTGCACACGAAAATCACTCCATATGAAAGCAAAAGACTCGGCAGGAGATGCAACATTCCCCCAATGAAAAGCAGGGGATACCTAAAGTCAGTACCTGACCAGCCGGGCTGTGGTTCATACGTCAGTTTGCGTGTGGCCAGTAGTAACAGCCTGGTTGATCAGACCCTGATCCACCACGAGGCCTGGTCTCAGACCAGGCCGCGGGGGCGATGACCCTCGAAACCCTCTCCAGGTATACTCCAGGTATAGGAAGCATGTAAGTATTGTAGCTCTTAGAAAACATGCTGATTTAGGTAGTAGACAGATCGCCGAAAATTTGATCCTAGCGAAGTCAACTGTTGGTCGGATTCTGAAGAGAGCTGATGACACTGGTGACTGTAGAGCGCTGCGTCGAGGAAGATGTGGAATAAACGCAAGACAACACCTCACGGAGACAAGGTTATTATAAGAAATAGTGTGAAGGATTCCAGAAAACCAGCAAAGATCCACACAGAGATTTGGCCTCAGCTGGCGTAAATGTTGATTCTTCAACTGTTCAACGAAGGCTCCTTGAAGGTGGCAGAACTACCAGAAAGCTGGTAAACAAACAACTATTGACTGCTGCCATGAAGAAAAGTGGCTGGTGTGGGCACTCGATCATAAGGGATGGATGACAGATGAATGGAGAAAAGTTATGTTTTCAGATGAGGCGGATTTTGATCAGTGGCTGCTAAAGGCCCTGGATTGTTATTGTTGAGGGAACAATGAACAGTAACAAATACAAGGCAATCCTGGCAACTCATTGCTTCCCATTGTGGATAGAGACTTTCCTGAAGGAGAAGGCATTCCAGCAGGATCTTGCTCCATGCCACACTTCCAGAAAATTGTTGACATTATTCGAAGAGACTGGGCTAAGTGTTCTACGTTGCCCTGAAAAGTTTCCTGACCTCAACCCAATTGAGAATCTTTATGGGTAATAAGCAAACGTAGGATTGCGAAACAGAACTGTTACACTGTGGACAAGTTAATTGCTGCTGTTATTAGGGCCTGGTGCCACGACGAAAAACTTGACAAAATGTATTCAACATTGATCCATTCTATGCCGCAGTGTGTAACAATGTTTATAAAAGCAAAGGGTAGCCATATATTTTATCAAATCTAATTATCTCTCATACCATTGCCCTGTATTTTTCAAATAAACATTAACTTTCCAAGTAAATACCTTATTTCATCACTGTCCCAATTAATACGCACACATCAAGCTTCCTGAACACTTTCCTAAGATATCTTATTAATTTTTGCAACTTCTGTCAAGTGCTACAACCATTTTGTTTCCTACACACCCATTCCTCTATCTCCTGTCAGTTTAAAGTCTAATACAACATAGTAAGCCCATCTTCCTTGACTGAACCGGCCAAGACTGTCACTCCTCCACCAGTCATATATCCCATCCCTTGAATACATGTCATGTTTGCCAGAGAATTGATCTCGGTTGTCAATGAATGGGATTGCAAGATCCTTGGGGTACCTGTATAGCCAGCAATTTACATCAATTACCCCAGACATCCATTCACTGCCCACTCTTCTTCTAGGCATAATGCTACATATGATCGGGATCCCACCCTTTGACTTAATTAAATCTATAGCTGACCTGTACTTGGTTAATAATTCCTGCCTCCTGCATTTCCCAATATAATTTCTACCAGCATAATATTATTTAATCTATTAGCTATGTCACTGACACTAGCACCTAGAAAACACACCTTTGTGTCACTTTCCTACCTTGTTACACAACTCTATGAACCCCGCAATTAGAACAATATTACATGCATTAGTAGAGGAGGTTCAAGGTATATTTATCCCCGTTGATCACTCTCATTCAGTAACACTCCAGTACATTCCTACTCCAGTACAGAGAAGCAGTTTCCCACCTTAAAGCCTGCTTCCTTTATCTTCCTAAATTTGATGCGTCTGCCTTTGCTACAAACCAGTTCCCATGTGTTACTGTTAGTAATCTCCTCTTCATTACTGCTAACCTGTGTGATGGGCAGCTAACCTGCTGCCCATCACAATCATCAACATCTTCGCTATAACACACTTCACACTAGTTCCCCAGGTGCCCCAGCACACAGGTACCAATCTCGTATCAATGTGTTGGCTACGTGGTGGAAACTATTCATTGCTATGTTAACATTACCCAACATAACCCAACATAACACAGACAAGGAACATTTTTTGTTTAAATTCGGTTGGGTTACTCTAGGCAAGGTTAGGTATTATGTTCACCAGATGTAAGTAGGTTCATTGTGCAACTTAACGTTGCACAATGAACCTAATGAAAAAAAGTGCAGCTCCACCCAATACTGACCTCATTATTATTGCTATAATTATTAATAGTATTATTATTATAATTATTATTATTATTAGTAGTAGTAGTAACATTATTATTATTAGTAGTAGTAGCAGCAGGATCATTCTTATCACTATTATTATTATTATATTACTAGTAGTGGTAGTAGTAGATGTATTATTATTATTTTTATTATTATTAGTTGTTCTTGGTGGTGGTAGTAGTATTAGCATTATTATTATTATTAACATAAATAGAAATATAATAAATTCACATTATTGTCAAAAATGTTGACTACTCTGGGTCAACAATGTTGGCTACTCTGGGTCAACAATGTTGGCTACCTGGGTCAACAATGTTGGCTACTCTGGGTCAACAATGTTGGCTACTCTGGGTCAACAATGTTGGCTACTCTGGGTCAACAATGTTGGCTACTCTGGGTCAACAATGTTGGTTACTCTGGGTCAACAATGTTGGCTACTCTGGGTCAACAATGTTGGTTACTCTGGGTCAACAATGTTGGCTACTCTGGGTCAACAATGTTGGCTACTCTGGGTCAACAATGCTGGCTAATCTGAGTCAACAATGTTGGCTACTCTGGGTCAACAATGTTGGCTACTCTGGGTCAACAATGTTGACTATTCTGGGTCAACAATGTTGGCTACTCTGGGTCAACAATGTTGACTACTCTGGGTCAATAATGTTGACTACTCTGGGTCAACAATGTTGGCTACTCTGGGTCAATAATGTTGGCTACTCTGGGTCAACAATGTTGACTACTCTGGGTCAACATTCTACACAAAATGAGGGTCACCTGACCTTGGTGCCCTTGTTGCATGCATGCTGGCGGCGCCAGGCTGCCGCTGCTGCCATCTGTAGGCTGGCACTTCTAAGATGCCACTTCAAAGATGCCACTTCAAAGATGCCACTTCAAAGATGCCACTTCAAAGATGCCACTTCAAAGATGCCACTTCTAAGATGTCACTTCTAAGATGCCACTTCTAAGACACCACTTCTAAGATGCCACTCAGTGGCTTCATCAGTTCAATACAAAATAGAAAGTTGTAAAGAGAGGAGGAGTTTGAGGTAATTAGTCCCTCGGCCTGGAGTCGATGTGTTCAGTCCATCAATCTTGTAGGAAGTACAGCATAGGGCAAAAGAAGTTGCTTATATACTGTAGACAGGTGAGGCGAAACGTTTCCTCAATAAAGATACCCAAGTGCTGCATATGTGTCTAATTTATCAACTTGTCGGTTCTCTGAACCATTCATCTACATCCTGTCTGACACAGCAACATCTTGGAATCTTGATACAAACGAATTCTTCAACACTTGTCCAACCTTAGGACGAAGACCTTCTTCGACTAGTGGATGGTACCACTGTGACCCCGCCTCCTCCTGCTTCACCTCACCTGTCTACAGTATATAAGCAACCTCTACGGCCCTGTGCTGTACTTACTACAAGATTGATGGACTGAACATATCGACTCCAGGCAGAGGGACTGATTACCTCAAACTCCTCCTCTCTTTACTACTTTCTACTTTGTATTGGACTGATGAAGCCACCGTGTGGCGAAACGTTTCCTCAATAAAGATACCCAAGAGTTGCATATGTGTCTAATTTATCAACTTGTCGGCTCTCTGAACCATTCATCTACAGGTGGTGAATGCTGGGTCAGGTGGAGAATGCTGGGTCAGGTGGAGAATGTTGGGTCAGGTGGAGAATGCTGGATCAGGTGAAGAATGCTGCATGTGACAGTCTTCAAAGTAGGGTGATAGATTAAAACCCTGGGTAACTTAAAAAGAGATTGGACAAGTATATGGGTGGACCTTCTGCAGTGTTCCATTCTTAAGTTCTATGTGGGATAGCGATGAAGAAGTTTCTTGGCAATAGGTTCAGCTATGTTGTAGAAGCCGTTGTTCTGGTTGAAGTTGTTGGATATACAGATAAGTGATGATTCCAGGATTCTTCGGTATCGAGTGTTGTCTTCTCTGGCGATGAGTCTTGCGTTTCTGTAGTTGATTAAATGGTTGTGTGAATTTCGGTGTTAAACACAGGCATTCCTTGGGTCGTCAGATCTGTTTGCGTACTGGTGTTCTGAAATAGGTGTTTGGAGGTCTCTGGATGTTTCGCCGACGTATAATTTGCTGCAGTCATTACAAGGGATTGTGTATACACCTGCAGTGGATTGAAGCTTTTCCTCTCTGTTACTGGTAATGTCCTTAATGGTGGTGGATGTGAAGGTAGATACTCGGAATGAGGTTTTGGAAAAAAATGTTGGAAACGTGTTTGGCAATGGAGAAGAATCCTGGAATCATCACTTATCTGTATATCCAACAACTTCAACCAGAACAACGGCTTCTACAACATAGCTGAACCTATTGCCAAGAAACTTCTTCATCGCTATCTCACATAGAACTCAAGAATGGAACACTGCAGAAGGTCTACCCATATACTTGTCCAATCTCTTTTTAAGTTGTATTAATATTGGTAGAATTACCGACAATATGTTAAGTAAAAGGACACAAATGCAACTAATGAGACATTTTATTGTGGCAACGTTTCGCTCTCCAGGAGCTTTTTTAAGTTACCCAGGGTTTTAATCTCTCACCCTACTCTGAAGACTGTCACATGCAGCTTTCTCCACCTGAACCAGCATTCTCCACCTGACCCAGCATTCTCCACCTGACTAAATCCTATAAATACTCATGTTACTCTTATTCCAGGTAGATCTGTCTGTGACTAGATAAAGCCCACTGCGTGGGCGAAACGTTGTCAATAAAGGATCACATTATACTGCTTATGTGTTTATTTTTCCATTGTGTCGGTATTTTATACCATTTATTTCCATCCTTTAGTGCATGTGACCTGAACCTGACTAGGTTGGGTCAGTGGCATATGCCGGTAGGCGACTTGGACTTGCCTCGCATGGGCCAGTAGGCCTACTGCAGTGTTCCTTCTTTCTTATGTTCTTAAGAACAGGCCTACTGGCCCATGCGAGGCAGGTCCAAATCTCCCACCTGCTTAAGCCAATGCCCCGACCCAGCCAGGTCAGGTTACATTCACTTAAGGAAGGTGCACGGCATCTGACCTAGTAGCACAAACTAGTCAGGTCCAACTCACACCCACCCGCACCCACTCATATATTTATCTAGCCTATTTTTAAAACTACACAACGTTTTAGCCTCTATAACTGTACTCGGGAGTTTGTTCCACTCATCGACAACTCTATTACCAAACCAATGCTTTCCTATATCCTTCCTGAATCTGAATTTATCCAACTTAAAGCCATTGCTGCGAGTCCTGTCAATACTAGATATTTTTAGCACGCTATTTACATCACCTTTATTTATTCCTGTTTTCCATTTATACACATCAATCATATCCCCCCTAATTCTACGCCTTTCTAGAGAGTGCAGATTCAGGGCCCTCAGTCTATCCTCATAGGGAAGATTTCTTATACATGGAATCAACTTAGTCATCCTCCTTTGTACGTTTTCCAGAGCATTTATATCCATTCTGTAATACGGTGACCAAAACTGTGCAGCATAATCTAGATGAGGCCTAACCAAGGATATATAGAGTTGAAGAACAACCTGAGGACTCCTATTATTTATGCTTCTTGATATGAAGCCAAGGATTCTGTTCGCTTTATTGCGAACACTTATGCACTGCTGTCTTGGTTTTAGATTACTGCTAACCAGAACTCCTAAATCCTTTTCGCAATCAGTAGTATTAAGATCTACATTATTTAGTTTATATGTGGCATGGTTATTGTCCTGTCCAATATTTAGAACTTTGCATTTATCTATATTAAACTGCATCTGCCACTTCTCCGACCACTGCATCAGTCTATTCAAATCTTCCTGGAGTGCTCTAATGTCCTCATTTGAATGAATTGGACGGCCTATTTTGGTGTCATCGGCAAACTTGCTTATGTCGCTATTTATTCCCTCATCTATGTCGTTTATGTAGATTGTGAACAACAAGGGGCCCAATACTGACCCCTGTGGAACACCGCTTGTGACCCCTTGTGATCATCCGTTTCTTTCTCTTCCTTCTTTATCGCACTCCTGCTCCTCCATCATCGAGAAACTAAAGTTGTGGCGGAGAGTCGTACCTGAGGAGAGTCGTACCTGATGAGAGTCGTACCTGAGGAGAGTCGTATCTGATGAGTGTCGTACCTGATGAGAGTCGTACCTGATGAGAGTCGTACCTGAGGAGAGTCGTACCTGAGGAGAGTCGTACCTGAGGAGAGTCGTACCTGATGAGAGTCGTACCTGAGGAGAGTCGTACCTGACAGCCTTGGTGAGTCTGTGAGTCTCGGGGAAAGGCAAAGGTTGTTGCGTCAGAGGCAAAACCAGAGACGTCCATCAACACCAGCCTAACCCAGCTGGCTTGCTGGGCTGCGCCTGCAATACCAGGGAACCATGGGATTCCAACATGGTATTCATCAAGTCACAAACAGATCTGTTTGTGACTTGATAAAGCCCACTGTGTGGGCGAAACGTTGTCAATAAAGGATCACATTATACTGCATCTCTGTTTACTTTTTTCCATCGTCTCGGTATTTTATACCGAGACGACCCACCACACTGAGAAGACCCACAACACTGAGAAGACCCACAACACTGAGAAGACCCACCACACTGAGAAGACCCACCACACTGAGAAGACCCACCACACTGAGAAGACCCACAACACTGAGAAGACCCACAACACTGAGAAGACCCACCACACTGAGAAGACCCCCAACACTGAGAAGACCCACCACACTGAGAAGACCCACCACACTGAGAAGACCCACCACACTGAGAAGACACACCACACTGAGAAGACCCACAACACTGAGAAGACCCACAACACTGATAAGACCCACAACACTGAGAAGACCCACCACACTGAGAAGACACACCACACTGAGAAGACCCACCACACTGAGAAGACACACCACACTGAGAAGACCCACAACACTGAGAAGACCCACCACACTGAGAAGACCCACCACACTGAGAAGACCCACCACACTGACAAGATCCACCACAGTGAGAAGACCCACAACACTGAGAAGACCCACCACACTGAAAAGACCCAAAACACTGAGAAGACCCACCACACTGAGAAGACCCACCACACTGACAAGACCCACCACACTGATAAGACCCACCACACTGACAAGACCCACCACACTGAGAAGACCCACCACGTTGAGAAGACCCACCACACTGAGAAGACCCACCATACTGAGAAGACCCACCACACTGAGAAGACCCACAACACTGAGAAGACCCACCACACTGAGAAGACCCACCACACTGACAAGACCCACCACAGTGAGAAGACCCACCACACTGACAAGACCCACCACACTGAGAAGACCCACCACACTGAGAAGACCCACAACACTGAGAAGACCCACCACACTGAGAAGACACACCACACTGAGAAGACCCACCACACTGAGAAGACCCACAACACTGAGAAGACCCACCACACTGAGAAGACACACCACACTGAGAAGACCCACCACACTGAGAAGACCCACCACACTGAGAAGACACACCACACTGAGAAGACCCACCACACTGAGAAGACCCACCACACTGAGAAGACCCACCACACTGAGAAGACCCACCACACTGAGAAGACCCACCACACTGAGAAGACCCACCACACTGAGAAGACCCACAACACTGAGAAGACCCACCACACTGAGAAGACCCACCACACTGACAAGACCCACCACAGTGAGAAGACCCACAACACTGAAAAGACCCACAACACTGAGACGACCCACCACACTGAGAAGACCCACCACACTGAGAAAACCCACCACAGTGAGAAGACCCACCACACTGAGAAGACCCACAACACTGAGAAGACCCACAACACTGAGAAGACCCACCACACTGAGAAGACCCACCACACTGAGAAGACCCACCATACTGAGACGACCCACCACACTGAGAAGACCCACCACACTGAGAAGACCCACCACACTGAGAAGACCCACCATACTGAGACGACCCACCACACTGAGAAGACCCACAACACTGAGAAGACCCACCACACTGAGAAGACCCACAACACTGAGAAGACCCACCACACTGAGAAGACCCACAACACTGAGACGACCCACCACACTGAGAAGACCCACCACACTGAGAAGACCCATCACACTGAGAAGACCCACAACACTGAGAAGACCCACAACACTGAGAAGACCCACCACACTGAGACGACCCACCACACTGAGAAGACCCACCACACTGAGAAGACCCACAGCACTGAGAAGACCCACCACACTGAGACGACCCACCACACTGAGAAGACCCACCACACTGAGAAGACCCACCACACTGAGAAGACCCACAACACTGAGAAGACCCACCACACTGAGAAGACCCACCACACTGAGACGACCCACCACACTGAGAAGACCCACTACACTGAGAAGACCCACCACACTGAGAAGACCCACCACACTGAGACGACCCACCACACTGAGACGACCCACCACACTGAGAAGACCCACCACACTGAGAAGACCCACAACACTGAGAAGACCCACCACACTGAGAAGACCCACCACACTGAGAAGACCCACCACACTGAGACGACCCACCACACTGAGAAGACCCACCACACTGAGAGACCCACCACACTGGAAGACCCACCACATGAGAAGACCCACACACTGAGAAGACCCACGCACTGAGAAGACCCACCACACTGAGAAGACCCACACACTGAGAAGACCCACCACTAGGACCCCCATGAGAAGACCCACCACACTGAGAAGACCACTGACCAACACTGAGAAGACCCACCACACTGGGGAAAAGAAGACCACCACACTGAGAAGACCCACCACAGTGGGACCCACAACACTGAGAAGACCCACCACACTGAGAAGACCCACCACTGAGAAGACCCACCACACTGAGAAGACCACCCACTGAGAAGACCCACAACACTGAGAAGACCCACACACTGAGAAGACCCACCACACTGAAAATGAGAGACCCCACACTGAGAAGACCACACACTGAGAAGACCCACCCATGAGAGACCCACCACACTGAAGCCACCCATGAGCCCACCACACTGAGAAGACCCACACACTGAGAAGACCCACCACACTGAGAAGACCCACCACACTGAGAGACCCACCACTGAGAAGACCCACTCACACTGGAAGAGAGAGACCCACCACACTGAGAGACCCACCACACTGAGAGACCACACAGAACACACTGAGAAGACCCACAACACTGAGAAGCCCACCACTGGAAGACCCACCACACTGAGAAGACCCACCACACTGAGAGACCCACCACACTGAGAAGACCCACCACACTGAGAAGACCCACAACACTGAGAAGACCCACCACACTGGAAGACCCACCACACTGGAGCCACCAGAGAACCCACCACACTGAGAGACCACTGACCACACTAGCAATGAGAGCCACACTGGAAGACCACCACACTGACACCATGAGAAGACCCACAACACTGAGAAGACCCACCTACACTGAGGCAAATGAGACCCACTGAACACACATGAGAAGACCACCACATGAGAAGCCACCACTGAGAACCACACACTGAAGACACCACAGTGGAAGCCCACCACACTGAGAAGACCCCACTGAAACCTACACATGTGAAGACCCACCACACTGAAGCTACAACACACCAGCTGGCCACGGACACAGAGACTCACACACTGAGAAGACTCCACGTAGAAGACCACACCTGAAGACCACAGCAGGAAGACCACCACACTAGAGACAACTGAAACCACATAAAGCCACTGGAAGACACAACACTGAGAGCACCACTGAAGACCCACTGGAAACCCACACTGAGACACAACACTAGAAAGAGACCACCACACTGGGAACAGAGCCCACCACACTGAAGACCAACACTGAAACCCACCACTGAAGACCCCACTGAGACCCACCACACTGGAAGACCTACCCTGCCCCCTGAACCCCACTGGGATACCGTAGTGAGCAATTGTACCGTAGTGAGAAAGTGTACCATAATGAGGCAGTGTACCGTAGTGAGAAAGTGTACCGTAATGAGGCAGTGTACCGTAGTGAGAAAGTGTACCGTAATGAGCAATTGTTCCATAGTGAGGAAGTGTACCGTAGTGAGAAAGTGTGCCGTAGTGAAGAAGTGTACAGTAGTAAGAAAGTGTACCGTAGTGAGCAATTGTACCGTAGTGAGGAAGTTTTCCTGTAGTGAGGAAGTGTACCGTAGTGAGAAAGTGCACTATAGTGAAGCATACAGAGCAGTGTACTACACAGGGGAGCACACACAAGGGTAGAGGTCAGAGGGAGAGTACTAAGATCAGTATTGTGGAGCGTGACACAGATCTCATATTCCCAGAAGAGTGAGGCCTCAGTGCGGCCTGGGATGTGACGCTGCTTATCTTAATACATAAATTACTAAACTTAGAAAGCCTTGTCAGGCAGAATTCTCAGGGATTAGACTACTTACTGTTTCTTGCTATCTCAGGATGCCACAACCTCCCTTGTAACATCACTTTTAATAATAGTTTTGACGTCATAGTAGCCAAGGTAACTGTGAGGCGGAGAGTGGAGGCGTACACAGGAGGGTGTACACAGGAGGGTGTACACAGGATGGTGTACACAGGATGGTGTACAGAGTACAGAGGCGTACAAATGATAGTCATGCACAGGGTAAATGATGCTAATGCTGGAGCAACAAAAGCAAAAACAGCACCATTGTAACAAACGTCACTATAACAACCATAATACTAACACAGTAACACCAATATACAACACCACCATAACAATAACACTATGAAAATACCACTATAACAACACCATAGAGTCACCACAAAAAATAACACCACCATAGACACAACACCACTATAATAACATAGCAATAACAACACTGCCAAAAAACACTACATAACTACACCACGCCATCATAACTGCCATAACACCACCATAACAAAGCCATAACAACACCATAACACAACCACCATAACACCATAAACCACTATATTAACAACATCATGACACCATAAAACCACTATAGTAACAACACCATAGCACGACCATAGTTACACCACTATAACACCACCATAGTTACACCACTATAACATCACCATAGTTACACCACTAAAACACCACCATAGTTACACCACCACCACCACAGTTACACCACTATAACACCACCATAGTTATACCACTATAACACCACTATAGTTATACCACTATAACACCACCACAGTTACACCACTATAACACCACCACAGTTACACCACTATAACACCACCGTAACAAGACAACCGTAACAAATATGCCATAAAAACACCACTATAACACCACCATAGTTACACCACTATAACACCACCATAGTTACACCACTATAACACCACCATAGTTACACCACTATAACACCACCATAGTTAAGAACATAAGAACATAAGAAAGGAGGAACACTGCAGCAGGCCTGTTGGCCCATACTAGGCAGGTCCTTCACAATCCATCCCACTAACAGAATAATTGCCCAACCTAATTTTCAATTCTACCCAAGAAATAAGCTTTGAAGATTCTATTAACTCAAGTGCGAGTCCCACTCAAATCCAACCCCTCTCACTCATGCATTTATCCAACCTAAATTTGAAACTACCCAAGGTCCTAGCTTCAATGACCCTACTAGGCAGACTGTTCCACTCATCAACTACCCTATTTCCAAACCAATATTTTCCTATATCCTTTCTAAATCTAAACTTATCTAATTTGAATCCATTATTGCGGGTTCTCTCTTGGAGAGATATCCTCAAGACCTTATTTATATCCCCCTTATTAATACCCATCTTCCACTTATATACATAAGAACATAAGAAAGGAGGAACACTGCAACAGGCCTGTTGGCCCATACTAGGCAGGTCCTTCACAATCCGTCCCACTAACATAAGAACATAAGAACATAAGAAAGGAGGAACACTGCAGCAGGCCTGTTGGCCCATACTAGGCAGGTCCTTCACAATCCGTCCCACTAACAGAATATTTGCTCAACCCAATTTTCAATGCTACCCAAGAAATAAGCTTTGACAATTCTACCCACTCATGCCGAGTCCCCTCAAATCCAACCCTCTCACTCATGAATTTATCCAACCTAAATTTGAAACTACCCAAGGTCCTAGCTTCAATAACCCTACTAGGCAGACTGTTCCACTCATCAACTACCCTATTTCCAAACCAATACTTTCCTATATCCTTTCTAAATCTAAACTTATCTAACTTGAATCCATTATTGCGGGTTCTCTCTTGGAGAGATATCCTCAAGACCTTATTTATATCCCCTTTGTTAATACCCATTTTCCACTTGTATACCTCGATCATGTCTCCCTCATTCTACGTCTTACAAGTGAATGTAATTTTAGGGTCTTCAATCTTTCTTCGTAAGGAAGATTTCTAATGCTATGTATTAATTTAGTCATTCTACGCTGAATGTTTTCTAACGAATTTATGTCCATTCTGTAATATGGAGACCAGAACTGAGCTGCGTAATCTAGGTGAGGCCTTACTAATGATGTATAAAGCTGTAATATAACCTCTGGACTTCTGTTGCTAACACTTCTTGATATAAATCCCAGTAATCTATTTGCCTTATTACGTACGCTTAGGCATTGCTGTCTTGGTTTAAGGTTGCTGCTTACCATCACCCCCAAGTCCTTCTCGCAATCTGTATGGCTAAGTTCTACGTTATTTAACTTATAAGTGCTTGGGTTATGGACACTCCCGAGCTTCAGAACCTTGCATTTATCTACATTGAACTGCATCTGCCACTTTTCTGACCACGAATTAAGTTTGTCTAAATCTTCCTGAAGTTCTATGACATCTATGTTTGAATCAATTATCCTACCCATCTTCGTGTCGTCGGCGAATTTGCTCATATCACTAGTAATTCCCTCATCAAGGTCATTGATATATATTATAAATAACAATGGGCCTAAGACTGATCCCTGTGGAACACCACTTGTTACAAGTCCCCATTCGGATTTAACCCCATTTATGCACATCTCTGCTTCCTATTGGTGAGCCATGACTCGATCCATGACAGCACTTTTCCCCAATGCCATGAGCTGCCACTTTCTTTAACAGTCTCTGGTGCGGTACTCTATCAAAAGCCTTACTAAAGTCTAAATAAACAATATCGAATTCTTTATCGTGATCAACAGCCTCAAAAGCTTTACTGAAGAAGGTTAATAAATTAGATAGGCAGGAACGGCCCCTCGTGAATCCATGCTGGGTATCATTAATCAAATTATGGTTATCTAGATGGCTTCTAATAATATCAGCTATAATTGACTCAGTATAACACCACCATAGTTACACCACTATAACACCACCATAGTTACACCACTATAACACCACCATAGTTACACCACTATAACACCACCATAGTTACACCACTATAACACCACCATAGTTACACCACTATAACACCACCATAGTTACACCACTATAACACCACCATAGTTACACCACTATAACACCACCATAGTTACACCACTATAACACCACCATAGTTACACCACTATAACACCACCAAATTCACCACTA
>WNWK01011348.1:0-64976 GCA_009830355.1 Cherax destructor
TATAACAGTTCATCTAATATGACATAATAAACAATATTAATAACATAGAAACATGATATATACTCTAGAATGAATATAATATGTCATTATGTATGAGAAACTGGCAGTAGTGTTGTTGTTGTTGTTGGGTTTAAGGCCACTGACCATAAGCCGTTGGCGGCAGCAGCAGGCCGCCACCAGCTCTATTCACACAATGTACATAATTTATAAATAAGAAATATTTACACTTTAATTTATAAATAAATACAGTCATACCGGTAACGATGCTGTCATTTAACGATAGTTTCGAGTAACGATATTTATAACGTAAAAAATGATTGCGGGTTACGATGTTTGCTTCGGTAACGACATTCGTACCGGACTTGTCCGCGTGGCGCCCAGCTGAGCGCGCACTCCAGGGAGCGCCAGTGTGCTATTGTTTACAAGCAGAGTGACCACCCACCCACACCCACGCATTCATACCAGTATATTGTCATTATTCCACTGTTTTTAGTGCTTGCAACTGCTAAATAAGCTACCATGGGTCCAAGGAAAGCTCCTAGTGGTAAGTCTGTAGCAAAGAGGAACAGAAATACATGTACGATAGAACTGACGAAGGAGATAATAGAAAAATATGAAAGTGGAGTGCGTATAGTGAGCTGGCCAGGTGTATGGTAAAGCCTTTTCTACCATCGCTACCATTGTGGCCAAGAAAATACACTAAAATCAAGGAAGCTGTTGTTGCAAAGGTTCATCTGTGTTCACAAAACAGAGACCACAAGTGCTGGAAGATGTGGAAAGGTTGTTGTTGGTGTGGATCAACAGAAACAGTTAGCAGGAGATACTGTTTCGGAGGCAATAATTGTGAAAAGCAAGGCAGTTGCATGATGATCTCGTTAAGAAAATGCCTGCAACGAGTGCTGAAGTGAGCGAATTTAAAGCCAGCAGAGGCTGGTTTCACAAATTTAAGAATTGAAGTGGCATACATAGTGTTGTGAGGCATGGTGAGGCAGCCAGTTCTGACAAAATTGCGGTGAAAAATATGTGCCTGAATTCCAGGAGTACATAGAGGCTGAAAAATTCCTCCCCAACAAGTGTTTAATTGTGATGAAACAGGCCTGTTTTGGAAGAAAATGCCCAACAGGACCTTCATTACTCAGGAAGAAAAGGCACAGCCAGGACATAAGCCTATGAAAGACAGGCTAACTTTGACGCTTTGTGCTAATGCCAGTGGTGATTACAAAGTGAAGCCTTTACTGGTGTATCTTTTTGAAAATCCCCGAGTGTTTGGCAGATGTGGTGTCAGCAAGTCTAACTTGTGTGTGATGTGGAAATCTAACAAAAAGGCATGGGTCACAAAGGACATTTTCTTAGAGTGGTTCAATGGCGTGTTTGGCCCCAGTGTGAAGAAATATCTATTGGACAATAATTTGCCACTTAAGTGCCCCCTGATAATGGACAATGCTCCTTGTCATCCTCCAAACTTGGTAGAGAAAATTGTGGAGGAGTTTAAATTCATCAAAGTGAAGTTCTTGCTCCTTAATACCACTCCTCTCCTCCAGCCCATGAGACCAGCAGGTCATTTGCAACTTTAAAAAACTCTACACCCAAATTTCAGACACACATACAAATCTCCAAGAAAGTCTCAAAGACCGTGGAATACTATCCAAGATACGATACTATGTTCCACAACCAGCTCTCCTTACCCTATATCACTCACTCATTTACCCCTACCTCACCTATGGAATCTGCCATGGGGCTCTACATCAATAACTCATATCAGACCACTAATAACACAACAAAAGGCAGCAGTTAGAATGATAACAAATTCTCACTCCAGGCAACATACTCCACCAATATTCAAAAACCTAAACTTACTCACCATACAAGACATCCATACTTTTTACTGTGCCTATTACATACGTACATAGAACACTCTATGCAGATATTAACCCACCACTCAAACTTCTCCTTACTAATTTTAACAGGACACATGACCATAACACTAGACACAGATCACTCCTCGATGTTCCCCGTGTCCACCTAACACTATGTAAAAACTCAATGCACATAAAAGACACGAAAATTTGGAATTCATTACCTGTCATTGCCAAAGAAACCCTACCTGTACCCCAATTCAAAACGATGCTAAAAAACCACCTTCTCACCCAAAGATAATTGCTCCATATCAACCATTCCCAGCAAAGTAGAATAATCACTTAACGTAAAACCTGACTTTAAAGTCAATGTAATGTATGAATGAACGATTGAATGAATGAATGTAAAACCTGTTATGAATAATACTTACTTAGCTAATTATTCCCACAACACTTATATTATAATGACCACGTAAACTAACTGCAATGCAATTAATTGTTTTAAATTGTATTAAATTGTTATCTCACTCAATTAGTTGCATTGCTGCAATAAATTGCTACAATTAATTGATATGTTCAACTTATATTCAAACTTTAAAACTTAGATAAGCAACTTTACTTATTTTATAAATTATCAACCATAACTTTTTATTATTATATTATTACTATTGCTTTAATTTGTTTAATCTGATTTAATTAATTTTATAATGAAGACAAAAGTACAAAACTATGTTCAAATTTCATAGCTTAAATACTCACCTTTACTCATTGTATACAGTGAACCCCGGAGTTCGACGGCGTCGGTGCTCGGCCAAATCGGTGTTCGACGGGATTTTTACAATATTTTTGACTCGGTCTTAGGCGGCCACTGGAGTTCGACGAGTCGGCTATCCGTCCCGAACGCGTACGCATGTGGCCGTGGCCCAGCTGGGCGCCCAGGCACTCAGTGTGTTATTGTTTACAAGCGAGCGAACACTACCCACGCACCACCCACGCATTCATACCATATATATTGTCATTATTCCAGTGTTTTTAGTGCTTGCAACTGGTAAATAAGCCACCATGGGCCCCAAGAAAGCTCCTAGTGCCAAGCCTGTGGTAAAGAATGTCAGAAATACGGTAGAATTGAAGAAGGAGATGATAGCAAAATATGAAAGTGGAGTGCGTGTCACTGAGCTGGCCAGGCTCTATGGCAAATCCCATTCCACCATCTCTTCCATTTTGGCCAAGAGAAAGGAAATCAAGGATGCTGTTGTTGCGAAAGGTGCAAGTATGGTCACAAAACAGAGATCTCAAGTGCTGGAACAAGGGAAACTTTGTTGTTGGTGTGGATCAACGAGAAACAGTTAGCAGGAGATAGTATTACGCTGGCAATAATATGTGAAAAGCAAGGCAGTTGCATGATGATCTCGTCAAGAAAATGCCTGCAACGAGTGCTGAAGTGAACGAATTTAAAGCCAGCAAAGGCTGGTTTGACAGATTTAAGAAGCGAAGTGGCATACATAGTGTTGTGAGGTATGGTGAGGCAGCCAGTTCTGACAAAAATGCTGCTGAAAAATATGTGCAAGAATTCCAGGGGTATATAGAGCTGAACAATTCCAACCACAACAAGTGTTCAATTGTGACGAAACAGGCCTGTTTTGGAAGAAAATGCCAAACAGGACCTACATTACAAAGGAGGAAAAGGCACAGCCAGGACATAAGCCTATGAAAGACAGGCTCACTCTCATGATGTGTGCTAATGCCAGTGGTGATTGCAAAGTGAAGCCTTTACTGGTGTATCATTCTGAAAATCCCCGAGTGTTTGGCAGATGTGGTATCAAAAGTCTAATTTGTGTGTGATGTGGAAGTCTAACAGTAAGGCATGGGTCACTAGGGAAATTTTCCTTGAATGGTTCAAAAACGTGTTTGGCCCCAGTGTGAAGAAATATCTTGAGGAAAATAATTTACCACTTAAGTGTCTCCTGATAATGGACAATGCTCCTGGTCATCCTCCAGACTTGGCAGAGCAAATTGTGCAGGGCTGTGAGTTCATCAAAGTGAAGTTCTTGCCCCTAATACCACTCCTCTCCTCCAGCCCATGGACCAGCAGGTCATTTGCAACTTTAAAAACTCTACACCAAAGCAATGTTTCAAAAGTGCTTTGATGTGACCACAGACATGGATATGACACTAAAAGACTTTTGGAAAGAGCATTTCCATATCCTGCATTGTGTAAAGCTTATAGGTAAGGCTTGGGAGGGAGTGACTACCAGGACTTTGAACTCTGCCTGGAGAAAATTGTGGCCAGACTGTGTCCTAGATTTTGAAGGTTTTGGGGCTGAGCCTCAGAACCTGAGCCTGAGCCTGTTGTGGAAGAAATTGTGGAACTGGGCAAGTCCATGGGGTTGGATGTTTGTACCCAGGATGTGGAAGAGTTGGTGGAGGAGCACAATGAAGAGTTAACCACTGAAGATCTGCAAGAGCTTCAACATCAACTGCAACAAGAGACCACAGGTCAGGAAAATGGTCCAGAGGAGGAGGAGGTGGAACCGAGATGGAAGAATGTGCCTTCTTCAAGGATTAGGGAGATCTGTGACAAATGGGCTGATGTGCAAGGCTTCATGGATGATTATCACCCTAACCAAGATGTTGCACGCCGTGTATGCGACATGTTTAATGACAATGTCTTGTTACATTTTAAGGACATTTTAAAGAACCGCCAGACACAGAGCTCCCTGGACAGATTTTTGGTAGAGAGGGGTCCAGTGACTCTCAAGCTGGTCCTAGTGGCATTAAAAGAAAAAGGGAAGTAACCCCAGAAAAGAACTTGTTACCTGCAGTGTTAATGGAAGGATTCCCCTTCCAAACACTAGCATACTACTCCACCTTCTCCTCCTCCCGTCCTCCACACATCAACAACTCTTCAATAAAAGTAAGTGACATGTTATTGTACTATTTATTTATAATTTTGTTATAAAATTGTGTTTAATTTAATGTCAAAAAGTTCTAAAAAATATTTTATTTTAATACTTTTGGATGTCTGGGACGGATTAATTTTATTTCCATTATTTCTTATGGGGAAAATAGAATCGGAGTTCGACCAAACCGGTGGTCGACGGGCCCTCTCTGACGGATTGCCGACGAGAACCGGGGGCTCACTGTACTATCTACAATAATTCTTACAATCTAGTTTTAAGTTAATTTTAAGTCTGCCCAAAATGCCCTGCATACTAGGGGCTTTTGGCATGTACACCTCATGTAATCTCAATAACCAAATGTAATTCTTTGTATCATGTCCAAATAAAAATTATTATGATTATTATTATTATTATTATTATTATTATTATTATAATGTTTCAAAAGTGCTTTGATGTGACCACAGACATGAATATAACCCTAAGAGACTTTTGGAAAAACCATTTCCATATGCTGCATTGTGTAAACCTTATAGGTAAGGCTTGGGAGGGAGTGACTACCAGGACTTTGAACTCTGCCTGGAGAAAATTGTGGCCAGACTGTGTCCTAGAGAGCAGGGTTCAAGGCTTTATGGATGAATATCACCTTAACCATGCTGTTGCAGGCCGTGCTGGCAACCTGTACAATGACACAGTGGTGTGTCATTTCAGGGATGTGTTAAAGAATCGCCAGACACAGAGCTCCCTGGACAGATTTATTGTTAGAAAGAGGTCCAGTGACTCTCAAGCTGGTCCTAGTGGCATTCAAAGAAAAAGGGAAGTAACCCCAGAAAAGAACTTGGTACCTGCAGTGTTAATGGAAGGGGATTCCCCTTCCAAACACTAGCATACTACTCCACCTTCTCCCCTCCTCCCGTCCTCCACACATCAACAACTCTTCAATAAATGTAAGTGACATGTTATTGTACAATATTTACATGTGTATTTAGTTATTCTTCATTAAATTGTGTATTATTTAATGTCAAAAAGTTCTAAAAAATATTTTATTTAACTACTTTTGGAAGTCTTGGACGGATTAAATTTATTTCCATTATTTCTTATGGGGAAAATTGATTCGGGTAACGATTGTTTCAGCTAAAGATATGCCCTCTCTGATGGATTAATATCGTAAACCGAGGTACCACTGTATTTACACTTTAATTTATAAATAAGAAATATTCACACTTGTATAAATAAGAAATATTTACACTTACCTTGGAGGAGATGTTGGCAGGGGCGGCTCTGGACCCAGTGTCCCTATATTCCTCAAACAAACAATGGAGGAGTTAAGTTTTGTGTCGTCATTTTTCTATCGATTTATGACTTAACTTACTTGCTACACTGTTAATACTATACTTTATCGCTGGCTGATGCTATAACTTTTATCGACTCCACTTTGATACTTTGCTACGATTTCTTTCTTTAATTCTATGGTGTTCCTCACTTTCTTTACCAAAGGACTAGCACTAGAAACTTTCTTTGGGTGCATGGTGGCTTGTTTAGCAGTCACACACAATAATCAAGGGCCAAAAACAATGGATTGTTAAGAAATGTTTTGTATGAACTCGCAGGATAATGTTCACTCAACCAGAAACAATGTTACACTGCCTGAGAATGTGTGTGGGAGGCGGGCTTGCGGGCTTTGTATGTGCGCTGGGCACTGGGCAGGTTCCGTACAATAAACAAAAACAGAGCTAATCACCGAAAACGGAGGGAAAAATTCCTCGAAAAAACTGCACGAAAATGGAAACACACGAAAACAGAGATACACGAAAACGGAGGGTTGACTGTATGTAAGTGTATTATTGTAAGTGCTTTTGTAAGTGTATTTTTGGGGGTCTAAAATGGACTAATCTAATTTACATTATTCCTTATGGGAACAAATTCGTTCGGTAACGGCACTCGAACAGCCTTCTGGAACGAATTATGGCCAAAACTCGGGGTACCACTGTATTTTATTTTATGCAAATAATAGTAAGGTTACTCAGAAACCATAGATGAGGTATGGATGGATCAGAGAGCATTACAGAGTGAGCAGAGGTGTTTGGAGGACATAGTAATAGATTTTTCAGAGTTTATTGTAAAAAAATTATAGTTTAAAAATAATTCCTAAATGAAAAGTTAATTAAAGTTAAAAGTAAGTTAGATGATAAAAAAAAAAGTTGGTTCTAAGGTGAAGTTTAACTGGTAATTTTTCTAATAAGTAAGTTATACTTTATTATGAAAATTACAGAAAACAGATGCCCATGCTGTAACATTATTTATTGTCTAAAAAAACAAAAAACACTGGTGGTGTTTAAATAACAAAAAGGCACAATACCATGATTGGACCAGTACACAACCCGCACATAGGACTTTGTAAATAGTCCAAGTTGGACCAAAACATCATCATAAGCTCCTCTCTCCTATGTGTATTAAATCCATGGCAAGTGAGTGGTAAAACTCCAGGCCAGTACATAAGTCACTGGGCCAGCTGGCTATTAGTTCAAACCCCACCCATTCTGTGGTTTATTTACAGTTGTGTTATTACGATTTTGTGAGTCATGTTGTAATCAATACTCAGATGTTAATGTAATTCTGTCTTTTGTGCCAGTTGATGGCGTGTGACATGATCGAATCGTGCATTACCCGGACGGACCAGGCGTTCCAGCAGTGGCTCAAGAAAGGCACCGGCTTCGTCTCCACCGACTACGTTCTCCCTTCTGAGATGTGTGCCATGGTTAATGTTATTCTGGATGCCAAGAACCAGTCTTTCAAACTCTGTGCCGTTGATGGTGTTGATGTGGTTAGTGTTCAATCAGACATATACATACATACATATACTATACATACATACACACAAAAAAAAAAATCTGTGAAAAATAGTGAATTTCCACACATTTTCTTTTCAATGTTTAAGGAACATAACCTGTGTGTACTAATAGCCTCGAAAATTGATCTGTGTAAAAAAAAAAATTTTTTTTTTTTTTTAGCATCAATACCATACCAAGATTGACGACCTCATTGAGAGAACGAGCAGCTCCATGACTCAAGGAATGGTCGCTAAGCTTTTATCAGTATTAGAGTCGGTCATCTCTAAACTTAGCAGATACGATGAAGGAAGCTTCATTGGATCAATTTTGTCATTTACGGTATGTGCCGTTACCAGCATTATCTTAATAGCGAATACTACACAAGAAAAACAAAGTGAAAATTAAGTAGAATACATCGTAATAAATATATGTATAGAATCCGCTGTTGAATACTTTTGTATAATACAGTAATATGTTAAATTCTGATATAAACATCATGTATATTATTGAACATTATCCAAAGGTTATGTAAATGTTTGTTAAAATTTTTGAAGGTAAATTATATAACAGAAATACAAATATTTGTGATTACTATTATAATTTACATTGATTGATTAGATAATTTATTCTCATATAAAAAAAACTGTCCTAAATCACTCAGGAAAATTATATGCAATACAGTAGGATTTCTAATTTCATGGACAGTATTTTTTTCATATTTTTGTATTGTGTGCATTTTTGTACTGTGTATTTTTGGACTGTGTGTGTGCTATTTTTCAGTACCAACAGAATGTGAGTGGGTCTGGAAAGGAACTAGGCAAGGCCTATATTAATTTTGCAAGAAATTCCATGGATCAGATCAGACAAAAAGTTAATGACGAACTCTGGATTCTTAATTTATTTGAGGTAAGTTACTACAATAGATATTAGATATATACAGATAGTTGTTGACTTATGACTTATCCAGCTTACGACCTTTTGAATTTACGACCATAAATATTTGTACGCCTGGCAGCACAAACGAGGCCATATGATAGTGATTCTGCTCATCATTGGTAACATCATGTACACACCTGTTCACATCTTTCTCTCAGTTCCCCACTAACTTCAGTGTTACGAGCATTTTAAAGAAAAAAAATGATATAAAGATTATAAAATACGTAATTACAACACCTATCTAACTTATATCCAATTCGACTTACGAGTGATCAGTCAGGACCTAACCCAAATACAAATATAAATTTTTATTTCTTTGCAAAGGTTACAGTGTGTGATTTACATTTTATAAAGTGTTGTTTAGTACAAAGAAAGGCACTAACATGCTGTGGCATTTCAGGTAGACTAATGCTAATGTTTACACACTACTTAAAACCCAGTCATAAATCAACGACTATTTGTATCTAATGCTTATGATGATCTTTAAGAAGTAATTCCTGTATTAATGAAATAAGTCACTTTGTCTTGACTTTTTTGGGTTATCTTGGTGGGTAATCTACACATATGCTGCTATGTATGATAATTCATGTAACTGTATTTATGTGTACCTGTACCTGAATATACTTACTTAAAAAAATGACAATCTGTTAGGTTTGGTGGAGGAATTTGTCTTCAAATCATTCCTTTCTTTACTGTCTTTCCTTACTTGTTTCACCTTATCTTTTTTCTCCATACATTGTTCTCATTCATCCATTTCTCACTCTCTCATTCTCTCACTTTATAGAAATAAAGTTTTTTTTTTTTTTTTTTCAACAAGTCGGCCGTCTCCCACCGAGGCAGGGTGACCCAAAAAGAAAGAAAATCCCCAAAAAGAAAATACTTTCATCATCATTCAACACTTTCACCACACTCATACATAATCACTGTCTTTGCAGAGGTGCTCAGATACGACAGCTGAGAATAGTCCCTCCCAGCTGTCACTATCCCAGACCCCTCCTTTAAAGTGCAGGCATTGTACTTCCCATTTCCAGGACTCAAGTCCAACTAAATCAATTAACTGGTTTCCTGAATCCCTTCACAAAATGTTACCCTGCTCACACTCCAACAGATCGTCATGTCCCAAAACCATTCGTCTCCATTCACTCCTATCTAACATGCTCACACATGCTTGCTGGAAGTCCAAGCCCCTCGCCGACAAAACCTCCTTTACCCCCTCCCTCCAACCTTTTCTAGGACGACCCCTACCCTGCCTTCCTTCCCCTACAGATATATACGCTCTCCAAGTCATTCTACTTTGATCTATTCTCTCTAAATGACCAAACCACCTCAACAACCCCTCTTCAGCCCTCTGACAAATACTTTTAGTAACTCCACACCTTCTCCTAATTTACACATTCCGAATTTTCTGCATAATATTTACACCACACATTGCCCTTAGACAGGACATCTCCACTGCCTCCAGCCTCCTCCTCGCTGCAGCATTTGCAACCTATGCTTCACACCCATATAAGAGTGTTGGTACCACTATACTTTTGTACATTCCCTTCTTT
Source organism: Cherax destructor (assembly GCA_009830355.1). NCBI lineage: Eukaryota > Metazoa > Arthropoda > Malacostraca > Decapoda > Parastacidae > Cherax > Cherax destructor. Next base: position 10,071 of record WNWK01011348.1, read on the forward strand.
GCCTCCATGGATAACGTTTTTTGTCTCCACAGATACCTCAACGCACCACTCACCTTTTTTCTTCATCAATTCTATGGTTAACCTCATCCTTCATAAACCCATCCGCTGACACGTCAACTCCCAAATATGTGAAAACATTTACTTCTTCCATAATCCCTCTCTCCAATGTGATATCCAATTTTTCTTTATTTAACCCTTTGAGGGTCGGTCCCGTACTAGTACGTCAGTGCAGCCAGGGTCGGTCACGTACTTGTACGCCTAAATTCTAGTGCCTTCAAATCTGGTGGAAGAAAGCTGGTAGGCCTACATATGAAAGAATGGGTCTGCATGGTCAGTGTGCGCAGTATAAAAAAAATCCTGAAGCAGGCAGTGCATAATGAGAGAAAAAAAACTCTGACCGGTTTTTTTTATTTAAAACAGCGACTTTCGGGTGTATTTTCATATGGTATTTATGGTTGTATTCTGTTTTTTTTTTGTCTCATTCGATAGAATGGAAGATATACTATAGATATGGTGATTATCTTGATTGTTTTTACGATGACTAGTACCTTGAAACTGAGCACAAAGTAGCGAAAATGTTCGATTTTTGTCGATGTTCAAGAGTAAACAAATCACACCATGCGTCCAATACACATCAACTGGCGAGTCTAATATTCTTGCACAAGTGCACTGATATTATTTATACCATTTTTACAATGATGCAGTTGTATGCATAACAGTAAATCTTCTATTTTTTGTGAGAATAAAAATTCAAAATCGAAAGCAAAAGTAATGTAAAAGGCGCCTGATGACGTGACTAATGAACAGAGAAGATGTTATTTTAGTGCTAGGAATGTCTACATTGTTTATTCTGGACCCTATTTTGAAATTGGCATCGTTTGAATTTTGTGTGAAATTGGCCAAATTGCCATTTTCTGACCACTATTTTGCTTAGTTGCAATTGGTAAATAGACGGTTTCTTGTACTCAATCGATAGAAGAAATGGAGTTCTAGCGAAATAGCTATAATTTTAGTAGACTGAAACATTGGAATTTGCCGAAAATAGGGCTCAAATTGGGCAAAATCGCCGACGCGTAAATGTCATCGATACCGCTAACTTCGCGAGAGCATAACTCCGTTAGTTTTCCATCAAATTTCATAATTTTGGTGGCGTTATGATCGGAAAAAGATTCTCTATCATTTCATAAGAAAAATATTTTTTTTTTTTCTGAAAAATTTTCGACTCTGAGAACAAGTTTGGGAGAGGGCCTCTCGACCCTCAAAGGGTTAAATTGTTTGATACCCTCATAACCTTACTCTTTTCTATGTTCACTTTCAACTTTCTACCTTTACACACTCTCCCAAACTCGTCCACTAACCTTTGCAACTTTTCTTTAGAATCTCCCATAAGCACAGTATCATCAGCAAAAAGTAACTGTGCCAACTCCCATTTTGCATTTAATTCCCCATAATTTAATCCCACCCCTCTCCCCAACACCCTAGCATTTACTTCCTTTACAACCCCATCTATAAATATATTAAACAACCATGGTGACATTACACATCCCTGTCTAAGACCTACTTTTACCGGAAAGTAATCTCCCTCTCTCCTACACACCCTAACCTGAGCCTCATAATCCTCATAAAAACTCTTTACAGCCTTCAGTAACTTACTACCTATTCCATACACTTGCAACATTTGCCACATTGCTCCCCTATCCACTCTATCATATGCCTTTTCTAAATCTATAAATGCAATGAAAACTTCTCTACCTTTATCTAGGGTATCAAACAATTTAACCCTTTGAGGGTCGAGAGGCCCTCTCCCAAACTTGTTCTCAGAGTCGAAAATTTTTCAGAAAAAAAAAAAATTATTTTTTCTTATGAAATGATAGAGAATCTTTTTCTGATCATAACGCCACCAAAATTATGAAATTTGATGGAAAACTAACGGAGTTATGCTCTCGCGAAGTTAGCGGTATCGATGACAGTTGACCATGATCTGTTACACTTAAAATTATCGCACTATGGTATAAGAGGACACTCCTTAAACTACCTAAAATCATACCTTAGCAACAGAAACCAATATGTGTACACAAATGGAGCTAGCTCCACCGCACAAACTATTACCGTAGGTGTCCCACAGGGAAGTGTTCTTGGCCCACTACTCTTTCTCATTTACATTAACGACCTACCAAATGCATCTCAACTACTCATACCCATACTTTTTGCAGATGACACTACATACGTTATCTCTCACCCAAGCCCAGAGACACTAGCCAACACTGCAAATACTGAATTGCAGAAAATATCTACCTGGATGATGACCAACAAACTTACTCTCAATATTGATAAAACCTATTTTATCCAGTTTGGGAACAGAGCTGCAAACGCACCACTTAACATAATGATAAACGGGTCCCCTATCGCAAAACTCACAGAGGGAAAATTCTTAGGAATGCATCTTGACAGTGGCCTCAAATTTCAGACACACATACAACAAATCTCCAAGAAAGTCTCAAAGACCGTGGGAATACTATCCAAGATACGGTACTATGTTCCACAACCAGCTCTCCTTACCCTATATCACTCACTCATTTACCCCTACCTCACCTATGGAATCTGCGCATGGGGCTCTACATCAATAACTCATCTCAGACCACTAATAACACAACAAAAGGCAGCAGTTAGAATGATAACAAATTCTCACCCAGGCAACATACTCCACCAATATTCAAAACCTAAACTTACTCACCATACAAGACATCCATACTTTTTACTGTGCCTATTACATACATAGAACACTCTATGCAGATATTAACCCACCACTCAAACTTCTCCTTACTAATTTTAACAGGACACATGACCATAACACTAGACACAGATCACTCCTCGATGTTCCCCGTGTCCACCTAACACTATGTAAAAACTCAATGCACATAAAAGGCACGAAAATTTGGAATTCATTACCTGTCATTGCCAAAGAAACCCTACCTGTACCCCAATTCAAAACGATGCTAAAAAACCACCTTCTCACCCAAAGCTAATTGCTACATATCAACCATTCCCAGCAAAGTAGAATAATCACTTAACGTAAAACCTGACTTTAAAGTCAATGTAATGTATGAATGAACGAATGAATGAATGTAAAACCTGTTATGAATAATACTTACTTAGCTAATTATTCCCACAACACTTACATTATAATGACCACGTAAACTAACTGCAATGCAATTAATTGTTTTAAATTGTTATCTCACTCAATTAGTTGCATTGCTGCAATAAATTGCTAAAATTAACTGATATGTTCAACTTATATTAAAACTTTAAAACTTAGATATGCAACTTTACTTATTTTATAAATTATCAACCATAACTTTTTATTATTTTATTATTATTATTGCTTTAATTTGTTTAATCTGATTTAATTAATTTTATAATGAAGACAAAAGTACAAAACTATGTTCAAATTTCATAGCTTAAATACGCACCTTTACTCATTGTATACTATCTACAAAAATTCTTACAATTTAGTTTTAAGTTAATTTTAAGTCTGCCCAAAATGCCCTGCATACTAGGGGCTTTTGGCATGTACACCTCATGTAATCTCAATAACCAAATGTAATTCTTTGTATCATGTCCAAATAAAAATTATTATTATTATTATTATTATTATTATTATATATGCTTCACTGTAAACACTTGATCTACACATCCCCTACCCACTCTAAAGCCTCCTTGCTCATCTGCAATCCTACTCTCTGTCTTACCTCTAATTCTTTCAATAATAACCCTGCCATACACTTTACCTGGTATACTCAGTAAACTTATTCCCCTATAAGTTTTACACTCTCTTTTATCCCCCTTCCCTTTATATAAAGGAACTATACATGCTCTCTGCCAATCCCTAGGTACCTTCCCCTCTTTCATACATTTATTAAACAAAAATACCAATCACTCCAGCACTATATCCCCCCCTGCTTTTAACATTTCTGTCATGATCCCGTCAGTTCCAGCTGCTTTACCCCCTTTCATTCTACGTAATGCCTCATGCACCTCCCCCACACTCACATCCTGCTCTTCTTCACTCCTAAACAATGTTGTACCTCCCTGGCCAGTACATGAAATTACCGCCTCCCTCAAAATATTCCCGCCATCTACCCAATACCTCCAGTTCTCCATCTACTAACTCCCCTACTCTGTTTTTAACTGACAAAATTCATTCGTTCCCTAGGCTTTCTTACCTTGTTTATCTCACTCCAAAAATTTTTCTTGTTTTCAGCAAAATTTCTTGACAGAGCCTCTCCCATTCTTTCATCTGCTCTTCTTTTGCACTCTCTCACCACTCTCTTCACCTTTCTTTTACTCCCAATATACTCTGATCTTCTATTTACACTTCTGTTTTGTAAAAACCTCTCATAAGCTACCTTTTTCTCTTTTATCACACCCTTTACTTCTTCATTCCACCACTCACTCCTCTTTCCTCCTGCACCCACCCTCCTATAGCCACAAACGTCTGCCCCACATTCTAATACTGCATTTTTAAAACTATCCCAACTCTCTTCAACCCCCCCACTACTCATACTTGCACTAGCCCACCTTTCTGCCAATAGTTGCTTATATCTCACCCTAACTTCCTCCTCCCTTAGTTTATACACTTTTACCTCTCTCTTACTTGCTGTTGCCATTTTCTTTTTGTCCCATCTACCTTTTACTCTAACTGTAGCTACAACCAAATAATGATCTGATATATCCGTTGCCCCTCTATAAACATGTACATCCTGAAGCCTACCCATCAACCTTTTATCCACCAATACATAATCCAACAAACTACTTTCCTTACGTGCTATATCATACCTTGTATATTTATTTATCCTCTTTTTCATAAAATATGTATTACTTATTACCAAACCTCTTTCTACACATAGCTCAATTAATGGTTCCCCATTTACATTTACCCCTGGCACCCTAAATTTACTTACTACTCCCTCCACAACATTTTTACCCACTTTAGCATTAAGATCCCCAACCACAATTACTCTCTCACTTGGTTCAAAACTCCCCACACACTCACTCAACATTTCCCAAAATCTCTCTCTCTCTACACTTCTCTCTTCTCCAGGTGCATAAACACTTACTATAACCCACTTTTCACATCCAACCTTTATTTTACTCCACATAATCCTTGAATTTATACATTTATATTCCCTCTTTACCTGCCATAACTGATTATTCAACATTATTGCCACTCCTTCTTTAGCTCTAACTCTATTTGAAAACCCTGACCTAATCCCATTTATTTCTCCCCACTGAAACTCTCCTACCCCCTTCAGCTTTGTCTCACTTAAAGCCAGGACATCCAGCTTCTTTTCATTCATAACATCTACAATCATCTCTTTCTTATCATTCGCACAACATCCACGCACATTCAAACATCCCACTTTGACGGTTTTCTTCTTTTCTTTTAGTAAGCTATACAGGAAAAGGGGTTACTAGCCCATTGTTCCTGGCATTTTAGTTGACTTTTACAACACGCATGGCTTACGGAGGAAAGATTCTTATTCCACTTCCCCATGGATATGAAAGGAAAAGCAATAAGAACAAGAACTATTAAGATAAAATCAAAGAAAACTCAGATGAGTGTGTATACATAAACGTGTACATGTTTGCGTAGCGTGACCTAAATGTAAGTAGAAGTAGCAAGACGTACCTGAAATCTTGCATGTTTATGAGACAGAAAAAAGACACCAGCAATCCTACCATCATGTAAAACAAATACAGGCTTTCGTTTTACACTCACTTGGCAGGATGGTAGTACCTCCCTGGGTGGTTGCTGTATTCTGTTTTATTCTGTAAAAGTATTTTCACTTATTAAAAATAGATCAAATGAATCTCAATCTATATGACATACAGTAGACTGTCATTTAGCACGGTAGTTACGTTCCTGAAAACATCGTGTTAGGTAACATAGTGTTAGATAATTAGAAGAACTTATGGGAAAAATAGGGTTACATTTCGGGGAGTCCCCAAAAAGCCAAACAAGTTTTTTTTAGACCAACAGATCTTGCAAAAATTGAAGGTGAATATGTAATTGTAGTTCATTGTCGTGATATATTACTGCTTAAGACTACAAATGCAATAGAAATAATAGTATTTCTCACCCTAAATTGTGGGTAATGGTGTTTATGGATGATTGCGAAGAGAGTGGATATGCATGGTGTGGCCCTACTGGGCTGAGGTGGATGGTTGTTGGTTGTCGGCAGAAGTGGATGGTTGTTGGTTGTCGGCAGAAGTAGATGGTTGTTGGTTGTCGGCAGAAGTGGATGGTTGTTGGTTGTTGGCAGAAGTGGATGGTTGTTGGTTGTCGGCAGAAGTGGATGGTAGAGGTTCTGATACTGAAGTCGATGGTTGTATTGAAGTGTGCAAAAATGCTGTAATAGATCTCTGGGCTCTTTTACCCTGCAGTACATTATACAGCTGACGGTAAGGCATCATCAGCTGGTCTAGACCCAGTTTCAAAGCACTGCTTCTAGATTTGTTATTGTGTAATTATACTATTACTATCAATAAATAATATCTACCTATCATATTTATTCCAGGATAATATTAGGTATAACATAAATAATGTAGAAGCATGATAAAGATGCATAAATTAATAAAAACTGACATATAGAGAGGTATTGAAGGGTGGGCGAGGCAATGAGAGAGGGAGAAGGTGGAGCAGTGTCTCAGTTGCTCATGGACCACCATGACGTGAGGACATGTTAGCTCACGTAAATTATTGTAAAGTAATACTATTACTATCAATAAAGGTTATCTACGTATCATATTTATTCCAGAATAATATTAGGTTATTATGTTATTTTCCCCTATTTATCATCAAGGTTCTACATGTACTAGCATAGGGTATTTACTTAAAAGGTCTTAGGGTAAAAGGAGGATATTTATAGGCTAAAAGATACTTATTCAGGTTTAGCTGCTGCATTTGAAAACTTATTGGTCCTTTCACATTCCTCTCAAAGGTTATTTAAACCAACATTATAAAAATAGAGCTATATTAAGAAGTATATACATATAATGTACAGGTCTCCACTCCTAAACATATAATCAGCCTTTCCCAAAGCACATGGCTCACCTCTCACATTTACCTTTCCTTTTCTTAACATTTCTTAACCCTCCAGTGTCTTGATACACTGAAGATCACAGAATATCATGGTAGCATCAATCTACAACCCTCCATTACTTCTTGGACACTCATCCTGCCCAGAAACACAAGGTTAAGGTCAGCTAAATACAATACCAGCTCACTGCATCAGCCATGTTCTCTGCAGAGGATTGTGGGAAAACAGCAGTCTCTCTAAGCTCCTCCCCCTCAAACAAAAACACATCACTTTGCACATCTCCACATGTACTCTCAATATATCTTATGTTATTACAATGAGACATGCAACTTATAACTAGTACTTATAAAAAAGTGCATTTATATTTTTTATAACATATTATATTGAGAATTCAGGTAATTCAGCTCTTTGAAGTCTTTAGGGTGGCCTGACCTAAGACCTCATAGGAAATTCTGAATAATTCAATATAATTAGGTATTCATGTTATTTAATTACTACAATACATGCTGGGCTCCATAGCCCCCATAACAAGTCCATAATACCCCATAACACCCCCACCTCCAGACGGAGTCTCATAAAGACGGAGTCTCACAAAAGCTAGCTGTGTCCCGCAGGATACCGCTAGGGAAAAATAAGGTCTTACCCTGAAGGTGGTAGTAACACTACTAGAGGTTTTACATATACCCCAGCACCATAACTACACTTCACTGTACAGTTATACAACGAGGTGACATACAACATGGCAATCTACAAATTCTCATGGCTCCACTGAACCTTCCCAGAATAAACATGCAATTTCGCCCTTACCATACACCATACAAAACCCGTGAATGGAACAATACTAGAACAGAGTGCAGAGGTTACTAGAAAACAGTTTAACCACATCCACATACTGAAGGGTGTAACCATTAACTACTTTAGTGGTTACTAACATAATAAATTTTCACAATGCAAGGACTACACACAAAGCCCACTGTGAAGCCAGCACCGAGAGGCCTGTGCCTCCGCTGCGGTAAATCCAGCAGGCAACTGGTACTCCAGGATGGCATCTTCCTGATCAGGAGATGAGAGTAGAGCCAAACCCAGAGCAGTCAGGTATACCCCAGGCAGAAACTTCACAAAAAACATGTCAAGGTGTCTCTTACGTGGTGGCCGAACCAAAAAGTGAGACTTTCCAGTCAACACCCAAAATCCTTAAATGGTCAGGCACGTACCCCCATCTTCCGAGGACCTCACTCCATACAGATCCTCCACCCTTATAAGGAGGAACTGCTATAGTACATGGAGGAGATACACGGGACCACTCAGGCAACCGTTGGACCGTTTCGTACTTAGAGCACACCAAGACACAAACAACATACCTCCCTGGACTTCTCATGTCACCGAAGGTTGTCAACTCCGCCTCAACTCACAATATTTGATACCCTGACTCCCCCTTCTTGTCTGGCTCCAACCATCTCCTTCACAGTTGAATGGCTGGTAGGGAGCACTCAGGCCCGCCAAGAGTTCACCACTGCAAAAACAACAAGGTCAGCACAAGACAAACACTATGTACTAAGCATGCACCATTTATCTACATGAAACATCTAGAAAGAACCTCAGCAATCACAGACAAAGCCCATCTTAAGAGTCTGATTCGGGTCACCATACATAGGAACAGGGTGAAGCAATCCTGGGACATATACAGATGCAGAATAGACAACCCACAGTGAAAAATTCCTTCCCTGTGGCAATATTACCAATTCTGCAACCTCTTGCAGTACAAACACAAACCCCAAGACATCTTCCCGCACCCTGGCTGTGTACATCAAGTTTACAAAAATACTTTCACGTTCCGTCTCCCACAATAATTTTGAATACTCAATGAACTCAATTGATATTACACACATGGAAATTGTATTGGCACCCAGGCCAGGAATATCACATCTTCCTGCCTCATGCTTTACTTTATCTAATACTTTTGCATCTTTTAAGACATCAGCATCAACTTTCTAAGCCAGTAAACTTTAGTTGTTACATGTACTTTGTGGCAGTCAGCGCATTTGCTCAAGGTGCCATTGAATTTGGGAACCATGAAGCATGGGAATGCCCACTGACTCTCACTAAGCACTACAAACTGGTATTGAAAGAATTTCACTTCTTCCTCCATATCCCAGTTTTCATACAGATTTTTCACACACAATAATTGTCGAATTGGCTCAGCTTCCTTATCAATTTCTTCATGAAGTCTTGACTTTACCCCTTTAGTGACATCCCAAACTTTTACAAGGTTACACGGTGGCTGAGCCAACTCTCCAACACTTTCCTTAGAAAGACCAAACATGTTTTCTCCCCAGGACAAGGGATTGTGGGAAAACAGCAGTCTTTCTAAGCTCCTCCCCCTCAAACAAAAAAAAAAATCACTTTGCACATCTCCACATGTACTCTCAATATATCTTATGTTATTACAATGAGACATGCAACTTATAACTAGTACTTATAAAAAAGTGCATTTATATTTTTTATATCATATTATATTGAGAATTCAGGTAATTCAGCTCTTTGAAGTCTTTAGGGTGGCTTGACCTAAGACCTCATAGCAAATTCTGAATAATTCAATATAATTAGGTATTGGAGGATAGATGGGCTAGTGAGAGTGTAGGCAATGGGGTTGAAAATGTATGGGGTAGATTTAAAAATGTAGTGTTAGAGTGTTCAGCAGAAGTTTGTGGTTACAGGCGAGTGGGTGCGGGAGGGAAGAGGAGCGATTGGTGGAATGATGATGTAAAGAGAGTAGTAAGGAGAAAAGTTAGCATATGAGAGGTTTTACAAAGTAGAAGTGATGCAAGGAGGAAGAGTATATGGAGAGAAAAAGAGAGGTTAAAAGAGTGGTGAAGCAATGTAAAAGAGAGCAGATGAGAGAGTGGGTGAGATGTTATCAGCAAATTTTGTTGAAAATAAGAAAAGTTTTGGAATGAGATTAATAAGTTGAGGAAGCCTAGAGAACAAATGGATTTGACAGTTAAAAATAGGAGAGGAGAGTTATTAAATGGAGAGTTAGAGGTATCGGGAAGATGGAGAGAATATTTTGAGGAGTTGTTAAATGTTGATGAAGACAGGAAGCTGTGATTTCGTGTGTAGGGCAAGGAGGAATAACATCTTGTAGGAGTGTGGAAGAGCCAGTTGTGAGTGTAGGGAAGTTCGTGAGGCAGTGGGTAGAATGAAAGGGGTAAGGCAGCTGGGATTGATGGGATAAAGATAGAAATGTTAAAAGCAGGTGGGGATATAGTTTTGAGTGGTTGGTGCTATTATTTAATAAATGTATGGAAGAGGGTAAGGTACCTAGGGATTGGCAGAGGCGTGTATTGTTCCTTTGTATAAAGGCAAGGGGACAAAGAGAGTGCAAAAATTATAGGGAATAAGTCTGTTGAGTGTACCTGGTAAAGTGTATGGTAGAGTTATTATTGAAAGAATTAAGAGTAAGACAGAAAGTAGGATAGCAGATGAACAAGGGGCTTTAGGAAAGGTAGGGGTGTGTAGACCAAGTGTTTACAGTGAAACATATAGGTGAACAGTATTTGGATAAGGGTAAAGATGTTTTTGTGGCATTTATGGATTTGGAAAAGGCGTATGATAGGGTAGATAGGGGGGCAATGTGGCAGATGTTGCAGGTGTATGGAATAGGAGGAAGGTTACTGAAAGCAGTAAAGAGTTTTTATGAGGATAGTGAGGCTCAGGTTAGAGTGTGTAGGAGGGAAGGGGACTATTTCCCAGTAAAAGTGGGCCTTAGACAAGGATGTGTGATGTCACCGTGGTTGTTCAATATATTTATAGATGGGGTTGTAAGAGAAGTGAATGCAGGTCTTGGCAAGAGGTGTTGGGCTAAAAGATAAAGAAGCAAATACAAAGTGGGAGTTGTCACAGTTGCTTTTTGCTGATGACACTGTGCTTTTGGGAGATTCTGAAGAGAAGTTGCAGAGGTTGGTGGATGAATTTGGTAGGGTATGTAAAAGAAGAAAATTAAAAGTGAATATAGGAAAGAGTAAGGTGATGAGGATAACAAAAAGAATAGGTGACGAAAGATTGGATATCAGATTGGAGGGAGAGAGTATGGAGGAGGTGAATGTATTCAGATATTTGGGAGTGGACATGTCGCGGATGGGTCTATGAAGGATGAGGTGAATCATAGAATTGATGAGGGGAAAAGGGTGAGTGGAGCACTGAGTCTGTGGAGACAAAGAACCTTGTCCATGGAAGTAAAGAGGGAATGTATGACAGTATAGTTATACCAACGCTCTTATATGGGTGTGAAGCATGGGTGATGAATGTTGCAACGAGGAGAAGGCTGGAGGCAGTGGAAATGTCATGTCTGAGGTCAATGTGTGGTGTGAATATAATGCAGAGAATTCGGAGTTTGGAAATTAGGGAGGTGCGGGATTACCAAAACGATTGTCCAGAGAGCTGAGGAGGGGTTGTTGAGGTGGTTTGGACATGTAGAGAGAATGGAACGAGACAGAGTGACTTCGAGAGTGTATAAATCTGTAGTGGAGGGAAGGCGGGGTAGGGGTCGGCCTAGGAAAGGTTGGAGGGAGGGGGTAAAGGAAGTTTTGTGTGCGAAGGGCTTGGACTCCCAGCAAGCAATTGTGAGAGTATTTGATAGGAGTGAATGGAGGCATATGGTTTTTAATACTTGACGTGCTGTTGGAGTGTGAGCAAAGTAACATTTATGAAGGGATTCAGGGAAACCGGCAGGCCGGACTTGAGTTCTGGAGATGGGAAGTACAGTGCCAGCACTCTGAAGGAGGAGTGTTAATGTTGCAGTTTTATAACTGTAGTGTAAAGCACCCCTCTGGCAAGACAGTGATGGAGTGAATGATGATGAAAGTTTTTCTTTTTCGGGCCACCCTGCCTTGGTGGGAATCGGCCGATGTGTTAATAAAATAAAATAAATTAGGTATTCATGTTATTTAATTACTACAATACATGCTGGGCTCCATAGCCCCCATAACAAGTCCATAATACCCCATAACATAGGTATAGCATAAATAATGTAGGAGCATGATAAAGATGCACAAATTAATAAAAACTGATAGTATTATATAGAGGTATTGAAGGGTAGGCAGGGCTATGAGAGAGGAAGAAGGTGCTAGCAGTCTCTCTCAGCGTCAGTTACTCATGGGCCACCATGGCGTGTAGAGGTGTGAGCTCACCGCACTATAAAATATTGTATAATAATACTTATTATTACTATCAATAAGTTATCTACCTATCATATTTATTCTAGAATAATATTAGGTATAACATAAATAACGTAGCAGCATGATAAAGACGCCTAAATTCAGTCAGTAAGTCATTCAGTAAGTCAGTCAAGTCATTCAGTAAGTCAGTCAAGTCATTCAGTAAGTCAGTCAAGTCATTCAGTAAGTCAGTCAAGTCATTCAGTAAGTCAGTCAAGTCATTCAGTAAGTCAGTCAAGTCATTCAGTAAGTCATTCAGTAAGTCAGTCAAGTCATTCAGTAAGTCAGTCAAGTCATTCAGTAAGTCAGTCAAGTCATTCAGTAAGTCAGTCAAGTCATTCAGTAAGTCATTCAGTAAGTCAGTCAAGTCATTCAGTAAGTCAGTCAAGCCATTCAGTAAGTCAGTCAAGTCATTCAGTAAGTCAGTCAAGTCATTCAGTAAGTCAGTCAAGCCATTCAGTAAGTCAGTCAAGTCATTCAGCAAGTCAGTCAAGTCATTCAGCAAGTCAGTCAAGTCATTCAGTAAGTCAGTCAAGTCATTCAGTAAGTCAGTCAAGTCATTCAGTAAGTCAGTCAAGCCATTCAGTAAGTCAGTCAAATCATTCAGTAAGTCAGTCAAATCATTCAGTAAGTCAGTCAAGCCATTCAGTAAGTCAGTCAAGTCATTCAGTAAGTCAGTCACTTGCAGGAACACTTGCAGGAACATGTGTATGAACCAAACTGAACGCTGGGAGGATTGTGTGGGTGGGTGAGGGTGGCGGGGGATAGCAGTAGGTCTCCCCCACTGATTCAATGGTTTAACCCACCGCGGGTGACCGCGCGCTCAAAAATTTTTCCCCTCCTGCAAACCGTGTAAAGTTAATTTTACATCGTGTTAGGTAAAAATGGCCGCAATTCTTCAATCGTGCAATACCCAAATCGTACCACATAAACTAATGCTAAATGACGGTCTACTGTACTTCTAACAATAGTTAAGAAAAGACATGTTGCACAACAACCATTTATTGCAACAACATTTTGCTTTTTGTGTAGATTTATTTGGGCAAGTTGCAATGCAGTGCAATTTTTATTTCTTTGTGTTTATGTTTTTATTTCTTTGTTTTACCAGCCAGTGGCTTCTTCAATCCAATACTGAGAATAACAGTGGAAGATGAGGAGGAATTTAATGCAACACATCGACTCCAGGCTGAGGGACTGATTACCTCAAACTCCTCATCTTCCACTCTGTATTGGACTGAAGAAGCCACTGGCTGGTGAAATGTTTCCTCAATAAAGATTTCCAAATGCTACACAAGTGTCTCATTCTTCAACTTATCGATTTTGAAAACCATTTCCATCACACAAATAATGTAGCCGACATATAATAAAACATTGGTAAGCTCAAAAGAAAGCTTTATTTTATTTCATTGCAGATTACATGGGTATCGGAAGTTACAATGTAAATTGAGTGCAAGGAGAGCCACTGACATGCCATGGCATTAGGGGCAGCTTATTCTAGTCCTTAAAAACTATGTACTTAATATTAGAGAAATTTATTGAGTTTATTCTAGTTAAAAATTATTTTCAAAATTACAATATGATGAAATTTTACTATTTAAATTATTATATAATGATATTAGATTGTTACAGGTGTTAAGATTCTTGAATGATAATATGGAATTGAGATTATCTTAAGGAAAATAACATTGAGCATTTTTGACATTAACTTATAATATGAGTAGGGGGTAACATAATAGTAACATATTATTAAAAATTGAGATTATCGTATAGGAAAGTAACAATGAGCATTTTTCAAAGTAGTTTATAGTATGATCATTTAGTTTTGGGTGAGTAGGTGGTTTTGAGTTGAGTCTTAAATTGATTTTCAGACAAGATTATCTTAATATTTACTGGTAATGAATTCCAGATTCTGGGGCCCTTTATGTGCATAAAATTTTTTACATAGGTTGATATGAACACGGGGTATATCAAAAGTGATCTGTGTCGTGTGTTGTGGTCATGGGTCCTATTAAAGTTGGTGAGGAGAGTTTTGAGCAGAGGGTTTATATTAGAGTGTAAAGTTTTATATATGTAGTAGGCACAAGAGTAAGTATGAATGTTCTTTACGGTGAGTAGTTTGAGACTTTTGAATATTGGTGAGTATGCTGTCTAGAGTGGGAATTTGTTATCATTCTGACTGCGGCCTTTGTTGTGTTATGAGTGGTCTAAGGTGATTTAACGTTGTTGATCCCCATGCACAGATTCCATAGGTGAGATACGGGTAGATAAGTGAATGATATAGTGCAAGGAGAGCTGATTGAGGTACATAATAGCGTATCTTTGATAATATGCCTACTGTCTTCGAGATTTTCTTGAAATTTGTTGTATGTGTTTGGAATTTAAGGCTACTGTCAAGGTGGATTCCTAGGAATTTTCCTCTGTGAGTCTTGTGATGGGTGTACCATTGAGTGTTATGTTAGTGGAACATTTGTGGCTTTGCTTCCAAACTGTATGAAGTAGGTCTTGTCAGTATTGAGAGTAAGCTTGTTAGTCGTCATCCATGTTGATATTTTCTGTAATTCGGCATTAACAGTGTTGGCCAGTATAACTGGATTTGGGTAGAGAAGACATATGTTGTGTCATCTGCAAATAAAATGGGTTTGAGTAGTTGTGATGCATTCGGTAGGTCATTTATGTAAATGAGGAATAGGAGGGCCCCAGGACACTTCCTTGAGGGACCCGACTGTAATTTGTTGTGGGAAGAGTTCGCTCCATTTGTGCACACGTATTGGCTTCTGTTGGTGAGGTATGACTTTAGGTAGTTGAGTGGGTGCCCCCTTATACCATAGTGTGCTAATTTGTGAGCAGTAAATCATGGTCGACTGTATCAAAAGCTTTCGAGATCAATGAAGATTCCCAGTGGACTTCTTTTCTCAAGTGCTGATATATTAACTCCAACATGTGCGTAATAGCATCGTTTGTGCTCTTGTTTGTCCTGAATCCAAATTGACAGGGTTGAGTACATTGTGTGAGACGAGTAGAATAGATTTGTCTATGAATTAATTTTTCGAAGATTTTAGAAAGCAATGGTAAATTAGAAATTGGTCTATAATTATTCAGGTCTGTTTGATCACCTCCTTTGTGGATCGGGGTGACCCTAGCTATTTTGAGAATTGATGGAAAGGTAGAGGCTTCAATGGATTTATTGAATAGTGTTGCTATAATTGGTGACAGTACCTGTGAAGCTTTTGTACATAAAAGTTGGTAGGCTGTTTATGTCTCCTGCCTTGTTTTTAAGGGTGTTGATTATGAGCGAGACTTCAATTGGGTTGGTAGGAGCTAGGAATAGCGTATTAGGGTAGGTGTTTGTGAGGTAGTCTGTTGGACGGGTGTTTGAGCTTGGGATTTTACTCGCTAGATTCTTTCCTATGGTGGAGAAGAAAACATTAAGTCTGTTTGCTGTCTCAGTAGGTGAGAGTAGGGGTTCATCTGCTCTTGATAATTTGATGGTGTTGTTTTTCGCTATCTTATTATTTCCTAGAATTGCAGATAGGGTCTTCCAGGTCTTTTTCATATCACCTTTTATGTTCTGGAGTCTGTTCTCATAATACAATTTTTTTGATCTCCTTATCAGGCTGGTAAGGATTGATGAGTAGCGTTGGATTGTTCTCTGGTTATTAGACCCCTTCTGTATTGTTTTTCATATTGGTGCCTTTTGTTAATGGATTTAAGGATGCTGGGTGTTAGCCAGGATTGTTAAGTCTCTTAGCTGTGATCTGTTTATTTTTTTGGCAATGTCTTGTTATAGAGGTGGTTTTTTAAGGATAAGTTTTGATGCATCATTACTGATTGTTCTACCAACTATCAAACCTACAAGACTCCGGACTAGTACCTCATTACTGACCACATCTACTAATACTATAGCCCTCTAAAATCAGGCATCCCACAGACAACACCACAGACCACTATCCGACCTTTCATAACTAATCTGGTAAATTGCCCTAGATATTACAAAAGTTACCTTCAGACTACATAATGAGTCAGTGTAAATAACTTTAACAGCTAGATTAACATTGACTGCATAATGAGTTAGAAACATACAGATACTAATGAATGCATCAAGAATTTCCTAACAAACCCACCACCTTAAACATTGCCCTCAAAAATACAGCTAAGAGACTTAACAATCCCTGGCTAACACCCAGCATCCTTAAATCCATTAACAAAAGGCACCAATATGAAAACAATACAGAAGGTCTAATAACCAGAGAACAATCCAAACGCTACTCATCAACCTTACCAGCCTGATAAGGAGATCAAAAAATTGTATTATGAGAACAGACTCCAGAACATAAAAGGTGATATGAAAAGACCTGGAAGACCCTATCTGCAATTCTAGGAAATAATAAGATAGCGAAAAACAACACCATCAAATTATCAAGAGCAGATGAACCCCTACTCTCACCTACTGAGACAGCAAACAGACTTAATGTTTTCTTTCTCCACCATAGGAAAGAATCTAGCGAGTAAAATCCCAAGCTCAAACACCCGTCCAACAGACTACCTCACAAACACCTACCCTAATACGCTATTCCTAGCTCCTACCAACCCAATTGAAGTCTCGCTCATAATCAACACCCTTAAAAACAAGGCAGGAGACATAAACAGCTTACCAACTTTTATGTACAAAAAGCTTCACAGGTACTGTCACCAATTATAGCAACACTATTCAATAAATCCATTGAAGCCTCTACCTTTCCATCAATTCTCAAAATAGCTAGGGTCACCCCGATCCACAAAGGAGGTGATCAAACAGACCTGAATAATTATAGACCAATTTCTAATTTACCATTGCTTTCTAAAATCTTCGAAAATTAATTCATAGACAAATCTATTCCTACCTCGTCTCACACAATGTACTCAACCCCTGTCAATTTGGATTCAGGACAAACAAGAGCACAAACGATGCTATTACGCACATGTTGGAGTTAATATATACAGCACTTGAGAAAAAGAAGTCCCACTGGGAATCTTCATTGATCTACGCAAAGCTTTTGATACAGTCGACCATGATTTACTGCTCACAAAATTAGCACACTATGGTATAAGGGGCACCCACTCAACTACCTAAAGTCATACCTCACCAACAGAAGCCAATACGTGTACACAAATGGAGCGAACTCTTCCACACAACAAATTACAGTCGGAGTCCTCAAGGAAGTGTCCTGGGGCCACTCCTATTCCTCATTTACATAAATGACCTACCGAATGCATCACAACTACTCAAACCCATTTTATTTGCAGATGACACAACATATGTCTTCTCTCACCCAAATCCAGTTATACTGGCCAACACTGTTAATGCCGAATTACAGAAAATATCAACATGGATGACGACTAACAAGCTTACTCTCAATACTGACAAGACCTACTTCATACAGTTTGGAAGCAAAGCCACAAATGTTCCACTTAACATAACACTCAATGGTACACCCATCACAAGACTCACAGAGGGAAAATTCCTAGAATCCACCTTGACAGTAGCCTTAAATTCCAAACACATATACAACAAATTTCCAAGAAAATCTCGAAGACAGTAGGCATATTATCAAAGATACGCTATTATGTACCTCAATCAGCTCTCCTTGCACTATATCATTCACTTATCTACCCGTATCTCACCTATGGAATCTGTGCATGGGGATCAACAACGTTAAATCACCTTAGACCACTCATAACACAACAAAGGCCGCAGTCAGAATGATAACAAATTCCCACTCTAGACAGCATACTCCACCAATATTCAAAAGTCTCAAACTACTCACCGTAAAGAACATTCATACTTACTCTTGTGCCTACTACATATATAAAACTTTACACTCTAATATAAACCCTCTGCTCAAAATCTCCTCACCAACTTTAATAGGACCCATGACCACAACACAAGACACAGATCACTTTTGATATACCCGTGTTCATATCAACCTATGTAAAATTCTATGCACATAAAGGGCCCCAGAATCTGGAATTCATTACCAGTAAATATTAAGATAATCTTGTCTGAAAATCAATTTAAGACTCAACTCAAAACCACCTACTCACCCAAAACTAAATGATCATACTATAAACTACTTTGAAAAATGCTCATTGTTACTTTCCTATACGATAATCTCAATTTTAATAATATGTTACTATTATGTTACCCCTACTCATATTATAAGTTAATGTCAAAAATGCTCAATGTTATTTTCCTTAAGATAATCTCAATTCCATATTATCATTCAAGAATCTTAACACCTGTAACAATCTAATCTAATATCATTATATAATAATTTAAACTAGTAAAATTTCATCATATTGTAATTTTGAAAATAATTTTTAACTAGAATAAACTCAATAAATTTCTCTAATATTAAGTACATAGTTTTTAAGGACTAGAATAAGCTGCCCTAATGCCATGGCATGTCAGTGGCTCTCCTTGCACTCAATTTACATTGTAACTTCCGATACCCATGTAATCTGCAATGACTTGACTGACTTACTGAATGACTTGACTTACTGAATGACTTGACTGACTTACTGAATGGATTGACTGACTTACTGAATGACTTGACTGACTTACTAAATGACTTGACTGACTTACTAAATGACTTGACTGACTTACTGAATGACTTGACTGATTTGACTACAATGACTTGACTGACTTACTGAATGACTGACTGACTTACTGAATGACTTGACTGATTTACTAAATGACTGACTTACTGAATGACTTGACTGACTTACTAATGACGCTGACTTACTGAATGACTTGACTGACTTACTGAATGACTGACTGACTTACTGAATGACTTGACTGACTTACTAAATGACTTGACTGACTTACTGAATGGCTTGACTGACTTACTGAATGGCTTGACTGACTTACTGAATGGCTTGACTGACTTACTGAATGGCTTGACTGACTTACTGAATGGCTTGACTGACTTACTGAATGGCTTGACTGACTTACTGAATGACTGACTGACTGACTTGACTGACTTAAAGTTAGACACTCAGTTCAACCATCGACTTCAGTTCCAGAACCTCTACTATCCACCTCAGCCCATTAGGGCCACAGCATAACTCTCCACTCTCTTCACAATCATCCACAAACACCAGCACCCACAATTTAAGGTAAATACTATTATTTATGTTACATTTGTAGTCTTAAGCAGTAAAAACAACATAATACATCACTATAATGAACTACAATTACATATTCACTTTTATTTTTGTAAGATCTGTTGGTCTAAAAAAAACTTGTTTGGCTTTTTGGGGACTCCCAGGAACATAACCCTATTTTTCCCATAAGTTCTTTTAATTATTTAACATGAAATTATCTAACATGACTTTTTCAGGAACGTAACTATCGTGCTAAATGATGGTCTACTGTATCTTGTAATAAGGCTTGGAGCACTTTTCTTTACCAGTATTAGAGTCAGAGCGAGTGCAGAAATTTGCCTTACAAAGAGGGGACATCTGCTGAATTTCCTCTCTAGGATGATACAGTTTATCCTTAGGGAAAGATTGTCTGACCTCTCTAGACGGCTTCTCCCTCGTCAACTGAGACGATATTTCAAAGTGGTCAGCCAAAGAAGCAGAAGTTAACACATCTGATGTCTGATGCTCGATCAAAAATTTACGCACTTCCCCCGTCAGTGCATTATGAAATTCCTCCTGAAGTATGAGTTGAATCAGCTTCTCCATTGAATCCCATCCAGACGACCTCAACCACCTTTCGAGAGCTAATTTTTTCTGCTGGGCAAAATCTACCCACGTCTGTCCAGGTAGTCTTCGTAGAGTGCGGAACGTCTTTTGATAACTCAGTGGGAGTAAGTCATACGCCTTCAAAATTACTTTCTTAACTTCGTCATAATCTATATACTTATCATACAGAAGAGTCGCCGTACAGGTTTGTGCCTTGCCAGTCAGAGTCGTGTGTAGATTTGTAGCCCAATATTCCCGCGGCCACTGCATGCCTCTCACCTGGTTCTTGAAAGTATTGAAGTAGGTATCCAAGTCCTCCTCAATGAACCTAGGCACCAACAAGGCTGCTTTGTGCAAGTCAAAAGACAAGGTTGGAGGAACTGACGATTTTCTCCCTCTCTCAGTTCATTGCCTCTCATACCGAATATTTTCCCTCTTAAACTTCTCCTTATACAGTAGATCGTCATTTAGCACGATAGTTACGTTCCTGAAAAATGTCGTGTTAGATAATTTCGTGTTATATAATTAAAATAACTTATGGGAAAAATAGGGTTATGTTCCTGGGAGTCCCCAAAAAGCCAAACAAGTTTTTTTTTAGACCAACAGATCTTACAAAAATAAAAGTGAATATGAAATTGTAGTTCATTATCGTGATGTATTATGTTGTTTTTACTGCTTAAGACTACAAATGTAACAGAAATAATAGTATTTACCTTAAATTGTGGGTGCTGGTGTTTGTGGATGATTGTGAAGAGAGTGGAGAGTTATGCTGTGGCCCTACTGGGCTGAGGTGGATAGTAGAGGTTCAGGAACTGAAGTCGATGGTTGTACTGAGTGTCTAACTTTAAGTCATTCAGTGTCAGTCAGTCTTCAGTCATTAAGTCAGTCAAGTCATTCAGTCATTCAGTCAGTCAAGTCATTCAGTCATTCAGTCAGTCAAGTCATTCAGTCATTCAGTCAGTCAAGTCATTCAGTCATTCAGTCAGTCAAGTCATTCAGTCATTCAGTCAGTCAAGTCATTCAGTCATTCAGTCAGTCAAGTCATTCAGTCAATAAGTCAGTCAAGTCATTCAGTCATTCAGTCAAGTCATTCAGTCAGTCAAGTCATTCAGTCATTCAGTCAGTCAAGTCAGTCAAGTAAGTCAGTCAGTCAAGTCAGTCAGTCAAGTCAGTAAGTCAAGTCAGTAAGTCAGTCAGTCAAGTCAGTCAGTCAAGTCAGTCAGTCAGTCAAGTCAGTCAGTCAAGTCAGTCAAGTCAGTCAGTCAGTCAGTCAAGTCAGTTAGTAAGTTAGTCAGTCATACAAACTTATGTTTACCTCTTTTTTTATGTGTACAAAGTAACACTTCATTACAGCCACGGGTTATGTCTTGTCTAATATATTTTTCTTCGTTAATTCTAAGACTTAAATGCTTATACCTTTTATTGCCACTTTGAGCAACACTTTGATTGCTTGGCAGATACAAGTTATATTAATTTAAAGATCAAAACACAATTCACTCTCTCTCATTCTTCACAAACACAGCTGGCTTGTAGCAGAGTTGACACGTGTGAAATACGTACGAATGCTGGGATGGTGGGGTCCAGGGTGGCTGGGGAAGGCGGGTGGTGTCCGCTGAACAACAACAAGGCTGCTTGTCGGAATAGTTATTTGTTTTTCCTTCCCGCAAACTGTAAGTAAGTTTATTCAGGTATACACAGATACAGTTACGAAGATTATCATACATAGCAGCATATGTGTAGAGAACCTAGGATAACCCAAAAAAGTCAGAGTGACTTATTTCCACTGTCTGACTTTTTTTGGGTTATCCTAGGTTCTCTACACATATGCTGCTATGTATGATAATCAATGTAACTGTACTTACCTAATTGTGGTTGCAGGGGTCGAGACTCAGCTCCTGGCCCCGTGTATCTGAATAAACTTACAGTTTGTGGGAAGGAAAACAAATTCTCTTTTCCTCTAAGCACGAGGATTGGGCTTACACTTGAAATCACCTGATGCATTACCGCAAAGGAGAAAGGTGAAGCGATCCTTTTGTGTCTTGAAGCCTGACATGTTTGTGTTGGCATTTTGCTGACTGACATGTTTGTGTTGGCATTTTCTTCCAGAAAACACTTGTCTCGTCAGCATTAAACACTTGATGTGGCTCATAGCCACCCTCAGTAGGACCCCCACTGACTCAATGGTTTAACCCACTGCGGGCTACCGTGCGTTCAAAAATTTTTCCACTCCCGTGAACCGTGTAATATCATTTTTACGTCGTGTTAAATAATAATGTGCCGCAATTCTTCAATCATGCAATACCCGTAACTTGTAACATAATTTCGTGGTAAATGACGGTCTACTGTATAGTTGGCATTGTGCTTCTAGTTGAGCCGTCTGCAATGTTATCAGGTGTTCCATCCGTCGAAAATGTTCTAGAGTGAGAGGAGTCAGAGGCATTGGAGGAGTCTAGGGAGGGAGTCCCTCTAGTCAAATCTTGGGGCAAGCTCCTCCTGTCGTCGGCACACCGCCACGGCTTGGTGACAGGCTTTCAGAGACAAAAGTCTCCTTACCTGACTCTAGTGGCCATTTATCCTGAGACATATCCTAGGCTCCTGGTGCTAACACACTACCTGCCAAAAATGAAGCGGCAAGGTTCATAGGGACTGATGTGACGCCTTACAATGATGTCTCTATATTTTCGTCTCCTGGAGGCAAAGGTTCCCTTGGGCGTGTTGGTGTCTCTCCACGAGGTTCCGACATCTGGGGAAGGTCCGATGGAATATGGAACAATATATTCCGTATTATGGAGCAGACCGTCTCTGCCGTATACCGATTGTTATAGGCGACTCCCAGATACTTAGCAACCTGCCAGCACGTCTGCAGTTTTAAAGTCCTCAGACTATCTGGAGTTAAATCGTTCACCAACTGTTGTATTTCAAGATCCATTTTGGGTAACTAATCTGTAGCTCCTAGGACAGGCCCCCACTTGTTACGAATCTGGTCTCTAGACCACTTTTGTTTAGTGCTTTCTCGTAACAACCATGTGGAAACGAAGAACATATCACTATTGTCTTTAGATCTTTCAAGAATAGGTACACGGCAAGGAATAGTTTATCTGGTATTTATTTAGCATATACTAAGTTTCAGACAACACTTAGTAAGTTAAATAGTTTATAAAACACCATCTTCCACACTAGTACAGTAACTATACATCACTGATCTCGTCAACCATTGAATTAAGTAACGTCTTACTTCCTTATTAATTATTTATACTTAGCACTTCACAAGCACAGAAATAAGCAAGAGACTTTTTCATGTCAACTTAGCAAATATACAACATAGTCTCTCTTCACAATTGCTCTGCACTTATAGGAGTAATCCACAAGGTATTCCAATAGAGAACTCACTGATCTCTTGACTCCAATAAAGAGATTTAGGTCCAAACGTTCTGGAGTTTGAACAGAGAGGTAAAGAACAGCTCAGATATTGAAGACATAACGCACGAGAGCCCCCTGGGAGCCAGTGACCATATGGTGCTGAGCTTTGAGTACATTGTAGAGCTACAGGTGGAGAGGGAAAACAGTACCGATAGAGATAAACCAGACTTTAAAAGAGGAAACTACACGGGCATGAGGATTTTCCTGCAGGACGTTCAGTGGGAAAGGGAAATGGAAGGACTGACAATAAATGAAATGATGGAATACGTAGGAGCAAAGTGCAAGAAGGCAGAGGAACGGTTTATACCCAGAGGCAAAGGATAAAATGGGAAGGCCAGAAAGAGCCCCTGGTTTACCCGAAGGTGCAGGGAGGCAAAGACTCAGAGTATCAGAGAATGGAAACGGTACAGAAGGCAAAGAACCCAAGTAAACAAAGAGATTAGTAGAAGAGCTAGAAACGAGTATGCACAAGTACGGAGGGAGGCCCAGAAACAGTACGAAAATGACATAGCATCGAAAGTTAAGTCCGACCCGAAACTGATGTACAGTCACATCAGAAGGAAGACAACAGTCAAGGACCAGGTGATAAGGCTGAGGAGAGAAGATGGGGAATTCACAAGTAATGATCAAGAGGTATGTGAGGAGCTCAACTTGAGGTTTAAGGAAGTATTCACAATGGAGGAAGGAAGGCAGCTGGGTAGACAGGACGTGGTTTGTCACCAACAAGGGATGTACCAAGTGCTAGAAGGCATACACACAACTGAGGAGGAAGTGAAGCAGTTACTCAGTGACCTCGATACCTCAAAGGCGATGGGTCCGGACAATATCTCCCCGTGGGTTCTTCGGGAAGGAGCTGAGGTACTGAGTGTGCCACTTACCATAATATTCAACACATCCCTTGAAACTGGGCAGCTACCTGAGGTATGGAAGAAGGCCAACGTAGTCCCCATTTTTAAAAAAGGAGACAGAAAAGAGGCACTAAACTATAGACCAGTGTCACTTACATGTATAGTGTGCAAAGTCCTGGAGAAAATCATCAGGAAAAGAATGGTGGAACACCTTGAGCTGAACAGGATAATAAACACCAGACAGCACGGATTCCGGGAAGGCAAATCCTGTGTAACAAACCTCCTAGAGTTCTATGATAAAGTAGCAGAGGTAAGGCAGGAGAGAGAAGGGTGGGTTGATTGCATTTTCCTGGACTGCAGGAAGGCCTTCGACAGAGTTCCTCACATGAGATTAGTAAAGAAGTTGGAAGAACAAGCAGGTATAACAGGAAGGGCACTGGAATGGATCAGGGAATACCTCAAAGGGGGCAACAACGGGTCATGGTGCGTGGTGAGGTATCACAGTGGGCGCCTGTGACGAGCGGTGTACCGCAGGGGTCAGTCCTAGGACCAGTGTTATTCCTGGTATATGTAAATGACATGACGGACGGGATAGACTCAGAAGTGTCTCTATTCGCGGATGATGTGAAAATAATGAGGAGAATCACATCGGAAGAGGACCAGGCAGGGCTGCAAACAGACCTGGACAAGCTCGACATCTGGTCTAGCAATTGGCTTCTCAAATTCAATCCCTCCAAATGCAAAGTCATGAGGATCGGAGAAGGGCAAAGAAGACCGCTGACAGAGTACAAGCTAGGCGGACAAAGGCTACAAACCTCGGCAAAGGAGAAAGACCTTGGAGTGAGTATAATGCCAAGCACGTCCCCGGAGGCAAAACATCAACCAGATAATGCAGCATATGGGACTGGCAAACCATATAGCTCTACTTAGACAAGGAATGATCAAACACTGACCGTGAGTCAGGACCATCTAGATATGCAGACAGTCTGGAACCCACACCTGGTCAAGCACAAGGAAACTAGAGAAGTCAAGGTTTCACAAGGTTAGTTCCACAACTCAGGGTAGTCTTAGTGAAGAAGAGTTGAGGGGAAAAAGGACTAACAACACTGGAGGAAAGAAGGGTCAGAGAGACATGATAACACATACAAAATACTGCGGGAATTGACAAGGTAGACAGTGACAGGATGTTTCCCGAGAGGAACACAGAAACAAGGGGACACAACTGGAAGCTGAGGACTCAGATGAGTCAAAGGGATGTCAGGAAGCATTTCTTCAGCCACAGAGTAGTCAGGAAGTGGAATAATCTAGAGAAAGATATAGTGGAGGCAGGAACCATACATAGTTTTAAGACAAGGTATGATAAAGCTCATGGAGCAGGGAGAGCAGAGACCCAGTAGCAGACAGCGAAGAGGCGGGGCCAGGAGCTGAGTCTCGACCCCTGCAACCACAATTAGGTGAGTACAATTAGGTGAGTACTGCCTCAGAGCTGGTGCTTCCTCAACCGTAGTTGAGAATGGACTGCCCAAAGTAGAACGCCTGGACATGAACTCTACTCAGTATAAGGGATGGGGGGGGGGGGTTAGGAACAACGAGCGGCTCAGTACTTCAAATATATATATACATAAATAACAAAAAAAGGCACAATACTGTGACTGGAACAATACACACACAACCCGCACATATAAAAAAGAGAGAAGCTTACAATGACGTTTCGGTCCAACTTGGACCATTTACAAAGTCACACTAACAAACTGTCCTGTGTGTTAGTGTGACTTTGTAAATGGTCCAAGTCGACAAACGTCGTCATAACTCCTCTCTTTTATATGTGCGGTTGTGTGTGTGTATATTTTGTGTGTGTGTGTGTGTGTATATGTGTGTGTGTGTGTGTGTGTATATGTGTGTGTGTGTGTGTGTATATGTATATATATATATATATATATATATATATATATATATATATATATATATATATATATATATATATATATATATATATATATATATATATATATATATATATATACATATATATACATATACATGCCTCATACCCGGGTATAATTACATACCAATAAACCAGATAATATTATAAACTAGGAGAATCTTTAATTAGCTTTATTAAAGAAACCCGGAGTATAATATTAAGTGAAACACATTGAATTATGACAAAGAGAGTAACAGTTACCTATAAGGCCTATGCAATGGACGATATTGAAGTGATCTTTCCAGAACTCTCTTAGGGTCAACTCAGTGTCCGAGGTCACTTGAAAGCACTTTTCAAACACTGCTTTGGTGTACAGTTTTTTGAAGTTAGAAATGACCTGCTGGTCCATGGGCTGGATGAGAGGAGTGGTATTAGGAGGCAAGAACTTCACTGTGATAAAACTGAACTCATCAGACAAATAGTCTCCCAAGTTGTGAGGATGAGCAGGAGCATTGTTCAGTAGCAGGAGGCACTTGAGTCCCAATTTCTTTTCCAGTAGGTATTTCTTCACACTAGGGCCAAACACTTCAGTGAACCATTCCACGAAAATTTCCCTAGTGACCCATGCCTTGGTGTTAGCCTTCCAGTACACACACAATTTATTCTTGTTAACATTGTGTTTCTTGAAGGCTCTGGGATTTTCTGCGTTATACACCAGTAAAGGCTTCACTTTACAATTACCACTAGCGTTACCACACAACGAGAGTTAGCCTGTCTTTCATAGTCTTGTGTCCTGGCAGTGCCTTTTCCTCCTGAGTAATGAAGGTCCTGTTTGGCATTTTCTTCCAAAACAGGCCTGTTTCATCACAATTAAACACTTGTTGTGGTTCAAATTTTTCAGTGTCTATGAACCCATTGAATTCCTGCACAAATTTTTCAGCTGCATGTTTGTCTAAGCTGGCTGCCTCACCATGCCTCACAACGTTGTGTATGCCACTACATTTCTTAACTCTTTCAGGGTTTTGGTCGTACTAGTACGTCTTACGCCCTGGGGTTATTGACGTACTAGTACGCCTAAATTCTAGCGCCCTAAAATCAAGCAGAAACAGGCTGTTAGGTCTAGATGTGATAGAATGGGTCTATGCGGTCAGTGTGCGCAGTATAAAAAAAAATTTGTGCACCACACAGTGCATAATGAGGAAAAAAACGAGGTAGGAATAGATTTGTCTCTGAATTAATTTTCGAAGATTTTAGAAAGCAGTGGTAAATTAGAAATAGGTCTATAATTATTCAAGTCTGTTTGATCACCTCCTTTGTGGATCGGGGTGATCCTAGCTATTTTGAGAATTGATGGAAAGGTAGAGGCTTCAATGGATTTATTGAATAGTGTTGCTATAATTGGTGACAGTACAGTCATCCCTCGGTTTTCGATTTTAATCCGTTCCAGATGGATCGGCTAAAACCAAAATTGGCGAAAACCAAAACTATTTTCTCTATAAGAAATAATGGAAATTCAATTAATCCGTTCCAGAAACCCAGAAGTTTGGGAAAAAAAAAAATTTGGGGGGCCTTAAAGATAGATTTACATGCACAAATGAATGAACTGAATGTGGCACTTACCTTTATTGAAGACTGATGTTGCTGGATGGGAGAGAGGGAAGAGGGGAGAGGGAAGAGACCCTAATTTTTGGAAGGGGAATCCCCCTCCATAAGGACTCTAGGTACCAAGTCCTCATCTGGGGTCACTTCCCTTCTTTGTCTTTTAATCCCACTAGGACCAGCTTGTGATTCACTGCACACCTGTGGCACTAAATATCTCTCCAGAGAGCTCTGTATCTGGCGGCTCTTTAACCCTTTCGGGGTTTTGGTCATACTAGTACGTTTTACTCCCTGGGGTTATTGACGTACTAGTACGCCTAAATTCTAGCGCCCTCAAATCAAGCAGAAACAGGCTGTTAGGCCTAGATGTGATAGAATGGGTCTGTGCGGTCAGTGTGCGCAGTATAAAAAAAATTCTGCACCACACAGTGCATGAGGGAAAAAAAACTCTGACCGTGTTTTTGGTTTAAAAGAGCGACTTTGCAGTCTATTTTCGTATGGTATTTATGCTTGTATTCTCGTTTTCTTAGTCTCATTTTATAGAATAGATGATATATTACAGAAATAGGGATAATTTTGACTGGTTTCATGATGACAAGTACCTTGAAACTGAGCACAAAGTAGCGAAAATTTTCGATTTTGGCCGATGTTCATGAGTAAACAAATCACACAATGCGTCCAATACACATCAACTGGAGAGTCTAATATTCTTGCACAAGTGCGCTGATATTATTTATACCATTTTTACAAAGATTCAGTTGTATACATAACAGTAAATCTTCTATTTTTTGTGAGAATAAAAATTCAAAATGGAAAACAAAAGTAATATAAGAGGGGCCTGAAGACGTGATTAATGAACAGAGAAGATGTTATTTTATTGCCAGGAATGTCTGCCTTGTTTATTATGGACCCTATTTTGAAATTGGCATCGTTTGAAATTTGTGTGAAATTGGCCAAATTGTCATTTTCTGACCACTATTTTGGGTAGTTGAAATTGGTAAATAGGTGGTTTCTTGTACTCAATCGATAGAAGAAATGGAGTTCTAGCGAAATAGCTATAATTTTAGTAGACTGAAACATTGGAATTTACCGAAAATAGGGCTCAAAGTGGGCGAAATCGCCGATGCGTAAATGTCATGGATACTGCTAACTTGGCGAAAGCATAATTCCGTTAGTTTTCGATCAAATTTCATAATTTTTGTGGCGTTATGATCGGAAAAAGATTCTCTATCATTTCATGAGAATTTTTTTTTTTTTTTTAAATTCGTTGACAATGAGAACGAGTTTCAGAGAGACCCCTTGGACCCCCAAAGGGTTAAACCTCTCAAACCAGCCTCTACTGGCTTTAAAATCACTCTCGTCAGCACTGGTTGCAGGCATTGTCTTGACAAGATCTGCGTGCAACTGCCCTGCCTTTTCACAAATTATCGCCTGGAAATACTATCACCCGCTATCTGTTTTTCATTGATGCACACCCACAACAACTTCTCAACCTCATCCCCTGTTTTCGATCTATTTTTTTTCGTTAACATATCAACCCCTTTTGCAACATTAGCTTCCTTGATTTTTTTCTCTTTGCCAGGATAGAGGTTACAGTAGTTATGTTTTTGTTGTACATCCTGGCGAGCTCACTCACACGTACACCACTCTCATATTTTTCTACAATCTCATTCTTGAATTCGATGGTGTTTCTCACTTTCTTTACCACAGGAGTGCCACTAGGAAGCTTCTTTGAACCCATGGTGACTAATTTCACAGTGACAATCACTAAACCACCAATAAACACAACAAAAGTATTGTGAATGTTTGAAAGAGCGCACTGGGTAATGTTCTCTCAATGGTAAACAACGCTAGACTGGCATCCTGCACTTCAAGGCGCGCAAGCGCGGGCAGGCGGACAGGTCTGGTACAAACCGATACACGAAAAAACATTGACTGAAAAAAGCGCTCGAAACACGAAAAAAACGATATTCGGATACACCGAAACTAGGGGTACCACTGTAATTACACCATGCTTAGTTTTGGTGTCGTGGTGAGTAGAAGTGGAGAAGATCATGTTGGTTGGTAGGTTTTTGATAGACTTTAAAACAAAATTCATGTTCAGCTTTGCAAAGACTATCAAGGAAAGGAAGAGTGTTGTCGACTTCTTCTTCTAGTGTGAACTGGATTGAGGGCTCGACCTGGTTGAGCTTGTGTTGGAGAGCGTGAACGTTGAAGCTTTTCTTATCCCCTTTTGAACGTCCCTCTTATTTTTTTATTAACACATCGGCCATTTCCCACCAAGGCAGAAGGGCCCAAAAAAGATAAACTTTCATCATCTTCACTCCATCACTGTCTTGCCAGAGGCATGCTTACACTACAGCTACAAAACTGCAACATTAACACCTCTCCATCAGAATGCCAGCACTGTACTTAACATCTCCAGGAATCAAGTCCGGCCTGCTGGTTTCCCTGAATCCCTTCATAAATGTTACCTTGCTCACACTCCAACAGCATGTCAAGTCCTAAAAACCACTTGTCTCCATTCGCTCCTATCTAACATGCTCGCATACGCTTGATGGAAGTCCAAGCCCCTTGCACACAAAACCTCCTTTACCCCTCCCTCCAATCTTGCCTAGGCTGACCCTTACCCCGCCTTCCCTCCACTACATATCTATACACTCTCAAAGTCATTCAAACATCTCAATAACCCATCCTCAGCTCTCTGGATAATAGTTTTGGTAATCCCACACCTTCTCCTAATCTCCAAACTATGGATTCTCTACATTATATTCACAAAACACATTGCTCTTGGACACAACATCTCCACTGCCTCCAGCCTTCTCCTTGTTGCAACATTCACAACCCATGACTCACCCATACAAGTGCGTTGGTATAACTATACTCTCATACATTCCCTTCTTTTCTTTCATGGATAAAGTTCTTTGTCTCCACAGACTCCTCAGTGCACCACACATCTTTTTCCCCTCATCAATTCTATGATTCACCTCATCCTTCATAGACCCATCTGCTGACATGCCCACTCCCAAATATCTGAACACATTCACCTCCTCCATACTCTCTTCCTCCAATCTGATATCCAATCTTCCGTTACCTAATTTTTTTGTTATCCTCATTACCTTACTCTTTCCTATATTCACTTTTAATTTTCTTCTTTTACATACCTTACCAAACTCTTCAGCCAACCTCTGCAACTTCTCTTAAGAATCTAGCAAAAGCACAGTGTCATCAGCAAAGAGCAAATATAACAACTCCCACTTTGTGTTAGATTCTTTATCTTTAAACCCCACACCTCTTGCCAACACCCGAGCATTCACTTCTCTTACAACTCCATCTATAAATATATTGAACAACCATGGTGACATCACACATCCCTGTCTAAGGCCTACTTTTACTGGGAAATAATCTCCCTCTTGAATACATACTCTAACCTGAGCCTCACTATCCTCGTAAAAAAATTGTCTGAAGCTCAGCCACTGAGGCTTTTGCAAGTTATCGGAGCCATCCCAAGACGCTGGGAATGGGGTCAACAATTTTGGTCACAGGGGAAACGTTTTGCCAGTCATTGCGGAGAAGAACGGTTGAAGATGAGGAGTTTGAGGTAATCAGTCCCTCATTCTGTAGTTGATGTGTTTAGTCCATCAATCTTGACACCGCTTTCAATACCCTCTTGATGTCAATACAGTGGTCCCTCGACTAACGAAATTAATCCGTTCCAGGAGTTATTTCTCAACACGAAACTTTCGTAATTCGAAACCTTATTTCCCATAAGAAATAATGTAAATACAATTAACCCATTCCACCCAAAAATATTGACATACTAAATAATAAAAAACAGATTAATAAATAACATTTACTTACCTTTATTGAAGAGAGTTGCAGGCATCTGGAAGATAGGGTAATGAGGAAATGAGTAATGAAGGTCCCTGCATGAATGCTACACTCCCTGCATGAATGCTACTCTCCCTGCATGAATGCTACACTCCCTGCATGAATGCTACACTCCCTGCATGAATGCTACACTCCCTGCATGAATGCTACACTCCCTCCATGAATGCTACACTCCCTCCATGAATGCTACACTCCCTCCATGAATGCTACCTCCTCCATGAATGCTACCTCCCTGCATGAATGCTACCTCCCTGCATGAATGCTACTCTCCCTGCATGAATGCTACACTCCCTCATGAATGCTACACTCCTGCATGAATGCTACACTCCTGCATGAATGCTACACTCCCTGCTGATGAATGCTACACTCCTGCATGAATGCTACACTCCCTGCATGAATGCTACCTCCTGCATGAATGCTACACTCCCTGCATGAATGCTACACTCCCTGCATGAATGCTACACTCCTGCATGAATGCTACACTCCCTGCATGAATGCTACACTCCCTGCATGAATGCTACACTCCCTGCATGAATGCTACACTCCTGCATGAATGCTACACTCCTGCATGAATGCTACACTCCCTGCATGAATGCTACACTCCCTGCATGAATGCTACACTCCCTGCATGAATGCTACACTCCCTGCATGAATGCTACACTCCCTGCATGAATGCTACACTCCTGCATGAATGCTACACTCCCTGCATGAATGCTACACTCCCTGCATGAATGCTACACTCCCTGCATGAATGCTACACTCCTGCATGAATGCTACACTCCCTGCATGAATGCTACACTCCCTGCATGAATGCTACACTCCCTGCATGAATGCTACACTCCCTGCATGAATGCTACACTCCCTGCATGAATGCTACACTCCCTGCATGAATGCTACACTCCCTGCATGAATGCTACACTCCCTGCATGAATGCTACACTCCCTGCATGAATGCTACACTCCCTGCATGAATGCTACACTCCCTGCATGAATGCTACACTCCCTGCATGAATGCTACACTCCTGCATGAATGCTACACTCCCTGCATGAATGCTACACTCCCTGCATGAATGCTACACTCCCTGCATGAATGCTACACTCCCTGCATGAATGCTACACTCCTGCATGAATGCTACACTCCCTGCATGAATGCTACACTCCTGCATGAATGCTACACTCCTGCATGAATGCTACACTCCCTGCATGAATGCTACACTCCCTGCATGAATGCTACACTCCCTGCATGAATGCTACACTCCCTGCATGAATGCTACACTCCCTGCATGAATGCTACACTCCTGCATGAATGCTACACTCCTGCATGAATGCTACACTCCCTGCATGAATGCTACACTCCCTGCATGAATGCTACACTCCCTGCATGAATGCTACACTCCCTGCATGAATGCTACACTCCCTGCATGAATGCTACACTCCCTGCATGAATGCTACACTCCTGCATGAATGCTACACTCCCTGCATGAATGCTACACTCCCTGCATGAATGCTACACTCCCTGCATGAATGCTACACTCCCTGCATGAATGCTACACTCCCTGCATGAATGCTACACTCCCTGCATGAATGCTACACTCCCTGCATGAATGCTACACTCCCTGCATGAATGCTACACCCCTGCATGAATGCTACACTCCCTGCATGAATGCTACACTCCCTGCATGAATGCTACACTCCCTGCATGAATGCTACACTCCCTGCATGAATGCTACCACTGGGGTGCCACTAGGAAGCTTCTTTGGACCCATGGTGACTTATTTCACAGTGACAATCACTAAACCACCAATAAACTCAACAAATTTATTGTGAATGTTTGAAAGAGCACTGGGTAATATTCTCTCAATGGTAAACAATGCTTGACTGGCGTCCTGCGCAGGCGCAGGGCAGGCGGACAGGTCTGATATGTTTCGCTACACGAGTCCATTTTCGCTACACGAAAGCGAAAAAAGCTTTCGTTACACGATTTTTTCATTATATGGGCCTTTCGTTAGTCGGGGGTCCACTGTATATTGATTCATAAGATGACCGTCACTTCTTATGATGCACCTATAAATTCCTTTCTTTTACCCTAAAAGATATTTGAGCCTATTATTCATCCATTTAGGGTCATCTCTATTCAATCTAATTTCTTTATACAGAATAAATGTACAGTGGACCCCTGCTATTCAAACACTCCAAAACTCACCCTTTTATGTAAGTTTATTATTGTAAGTGCTTTTTTAAGTGTATTTTTGGGGGTCTGAAATGGACTAATCTAATTACATCATTCCTTATGGGAATAAATTCGTTTGGTAACAGCACTTGAACAGCATTCTGGAATGAGGGTGAATTTTGGAGTGTTCGAATAGTGGGGGTCCACTGTACTTTGGGCAGCATGTATAGTGTTTAGACAGCTCTCATATTGATAGCTCTCTACGTTACCCCAGTCCACAGATGATAGTTGTTCTCTAAGGCCATTGTAATCTGCTAAGCAAAAATCTGGAACATTACTGAGTTATCCCTACTATCAAACTTCCATTGAATGCTAAAAGTAATTGATTTGTGGTCGCTTGTGCCAAGTTCCTCTGAAATTTCTAAATTATTAACATGGGTTTCCTTGTTTACCAGAACCAAGTCAAGCAGGTTATTTCCCCTTGTAGATTCTGTTACAAACTGTTTTAGAAAACAATCCTGAACTACCTCTAAGAAGTCATTAGACTCTAAATTTCCAGTCAAGGAATTCCAATCAATATGACTAAAGTTAAAGTCCCCTAGAATTACGTTATTGTGCCTTGTGGCCCTAACAATTTCCTCCCACAGTAGTCTTCTTTGGTCTCTATCCAAGTTTGGGGGACTGTATATCACGCCCAAATTTAATTTTTCGTGCCCCTCTGAAAATTCTACCCAAACAGTCTCAGTATGTGTTTCAGACTTTATACCCGTTTTTATGCAACAGTTTAAACGATCTTGGACATAGAGTGCCACCCCACCCCCCTTCCCAATACTTCTGTCTACTTGGAACAATTTAAAACCCTGAATGTGACATTCAGTAGGCATGTCCCGGTTTTTCATATTAAACCACATCTTAGTTATGGCAAAAACATCAGTGTTAGCCACACTTGCAACTAATCTCAATTCGTCCATCTTATTTCTCGCACTACGACTATTAGTATAATACAGTGGTCCCTCGGTTTTCGTGCATCTCCAAACTCGAACATTTATGTAAGTGTATTTTCCTAAGTGCTGTTGCAAGTGTATTTTTGGGGGGTCTGAAATAGACTAACCTACGTGACATTATTTCTTAAGGAAGTAAATTCGTTCGGTAATGGCACTTGAGCAGCATTCTGGAACGAATTTTCGGCGAAAACCGAGGGACCACTGTATATGTTTAGAAAACCTCCCTTCTCTTTTCTCTTCCTGTTGATTTCTGTTCCTCCACTATACCTGTTACTGTCCTTGTCACCTAGTGCCACTGGGTTCCCAATATTCACCAATAACTCTACCTCATTCTGCCTATAACTGGTTTCCCTAAAACTCACACTATCGCTACACTGAGAATTCATTGATTTTCCACAAAAACCCATACCACTATTTCTAGTTTAAAGACCTATCAGCTCCCTCCACTGCACTGGCCAGTGCTCCCACCCCAAACCTAGATAAGTGAACCCCCATCCCTGGCATACATGTCATTTCTGCCATAAAAGAGGTCCTAGTTGTCTATGAATGTTACTGCATTTTCCTTACAATGTTTGTCCAGCCAGCAATTGACACCAATTGCCCTGGACAACCATTTACAATGGACCCTCGCTATTCGAACATTCCAAAACTCACCCTCATTCCAGAATGCTGTTCAAGTGCTGTTACCAAATGAATTTATTCCCATAAGGAATGATGTAATTAGATTAGTCCATTTCAGACCCCCAAAAATACACTTATAAAAGCACTTACAATAATAAACTTACATAAAAGGGCGAGTTTTGGAGTGTTCGAATAGCGAGGATCCACTGTACTTCCAACTCATCTCCTGGGCAAAATGCCACATATCACAGGGTTCTCACCCTTCTTCCTAATTATCTCTATTGCTGTCCTATACCTGCTAATCAGGTCTTCACTCCTACGTCTGCCAACATCCTTGCCTCCCGCACTGAGGCAGATAATAGGAGTGCTATCAACACTGCAGAGGTGGGAAGTACAGTGCCTGCACTTTGTAGGAGCTGTGAGGGTGTTGCAGCTCACTAAGTCAGTTAAACATTGGTGTCTATGCACTTTTGGAAAGAGTAATGGTAATTGTGTTTCCTTCTTGGGATCACCTTATATTAATGGGAGATGGCTAACATGGTAAAAAGAACTTACTTGTAGAGTTTCTTATCCAAGTACTGGTACATGGGAGCTGACTGGGGAACTTCAATCGTGGACATACTGTAGATATGTAGGCAAAAGATTTTGCTGCCACTGAAGCCAACTACAAAACCCTACAACAAAATCAATCACATATACATTATTATGAATCCAATATATGCAACTTAGATATATTTCACATATTAGAGTGCATGTGGGTGACACAGGTGTTTACAAGATAGGTACACAGGGGGTGGACACTCAAAAATACAGTGGTCCCTTGACTATCGGTCATAATCCGTTCCAGGAGCTAGACCTTAACTCAAATTACTCGAAACATTATTTAGCATAAGAAATAATGTAAATACAATTAATCCGTTTCAGACACCCAAAAATATTCACAAAAAATTAATTTTGTAAAGATTAACTATACTTTTACATACACAAACTAACATTATTAACACAAAATAATAAATACATAAATAATAAATAACATAATAATAAATAACATAATAATAAATAACATTTACTTACCTTTATTGAAGAGAGCCGCTGGCATCTGGAAGATAGAGAGGAGGACAGGGGAAGGGGTTAGTGTTTGGAAGGGGAATCTCCCTCCATAAGGATTTAAGATTACAAGACCTTATACAAATACAAATATTTATTTAATTTCTAGTTTACATAGGTTTTGTTATTACAATCATAAATTGAAATGCAAGGAGAGCCACTGACATGCCATGGTATTAGGGGCAGCAATTCTAGGAAATAAAAAGATATCGAAAAATAACACCATCAAATTATCAAAAAAAAATGAACCCCTACTCTCACCTACTGAGACAGCAAACAGACTTAATGTTTTCTTCTCCACCATAGGAAAGAATCTAGCGAGTAAAATCCCAAGCTCGAACACCCGTCCAACAGACTACCTCACAAACACCTACCCTAATACGCTATTCCTAGCTCCTACCAACCCCATAGAAGTCTCGCTCATAATCAACACCCTTAAAAACAAGGCAGGAGACATAAACAGCTTACCAACTTTTATGTACAAAAAAGCTTCACAGGTACTGTCACCAATTATAGCAAACACTATTCAATAAATCCATTGAAGCCTCTACCTTTCCATCAATTCTCAAAATAGCTAGGATCACCCCGATCCACAAAGGAGGTGATCAAACAGACTTGAATAATTATAGACCAATTTCTAATTTACCACTGCTTTCTAAAATCTTCAAAAAATCAATTCATAGACAAATCTATTCCTTCCTCGTCTCACACAATGTACTCAACCCCTGTCAATTTGGATTCAGGACAAACAAGAGCACAAACGATGCTATTATGCACATGTTGGAGTTAATATACACCGCACTTGAGAAGAAAGAAGTTCCACTGAGAATCTTCATTGATCTATGCAAAGCTTTTGATACAGTCGACCATGATTTACTGCTCACAAAATTAGCACACTATGGTATAAGGGGGCACCCACTCAACTACCTAAAGTCATACCTTAGCAACAGAAGTCAATACGTGTACACAAATGGAGCGAACTCTTCCACACAACAAATTACAGTCGGAGTCCCTCAAGGAAGTGTCCTGGGGCCACTCCTATTCCTCATTTACATAAATGACCTAGCGAATGCATCACAATTACTCAAACCCATTTTATTTGCAGATGACACAACATATGTCTTTCTCACCCAAATCCAGTTATACTGGCCAACACTATTAATGCCGAATTACAGAAAATATCAACATGGATGACGACTAACAAGCTTACTCTCAATACTGACAAGACCTACTTCATACAGTTTGGAAGCAAAGCCACAAATGTTCCACTTAACATAATGCTCAATGGTTCACCCATCACAAGACTCACAGAGGGAAAATTCTTAGGAATCCACCTTGACAGTAGCCTTAAATTCCAAACACACATACAACAAATTTCCAAGAGAATCTCAAAGACAGTAGGCATATTATCAAAGATACACTATTATGTGTCACAATCGGCTCTCCTTGCACTATATCATTCACTTATCTACCCTTATCTCACCTATAGAATCTGTGCATGGGGATCAACAACATTAAATCACCTTAGACCACTCATAACACAACAAAAGGCTGCAGTCAGAATGATAACAAATTCCCACTCTAGACAGCATACTCCACCACTATTCAAAAGTCTAAAACTACTCACCGTAAAGAACATTCATACTTATTCTTGTGCCTACTACATATATAAAACTTTACACTCTAATATAAACCCTCCGCTCAAAATTCTCCTCACCAACTTTAATAGGACCCATGACCACAACACAAGACACACACCACTTTTTGATATACCCCGAGTTCATAACAACCTATGTAAAAATTCTATGCACATGAAGGGCCCCAGAATCTGGAATGCATTACCAGTAAATATTAAGATAACCTTGTCTGAAAATCAATTTAAGACTCAACTCAAAAACCACCTACTCACCCAAAACTAAATAATCATACTATAAACTACTTTGAAAAATGCTCATTATTACTTTCCTGTAAGATAATTTCAATTTTTAATAATATGTTACTATTATGTTACCCCCTACTCACCCAAAACTAAATACTCATACTATAAGTTAATGTCAAAAATGCTCAATGTTATTTTCCTTAAGATAATCTCAATTTCATATTACCATTTGAGAATCTAAACACCTGTTACAATCTAATATCATAATTAATTTTAACAGTATATCATCATATTGTAATTTGAAAACAAATTTTAACTAGAATAAAGTCAATAAATTTCTCTATTATTATGTACATAGTCTTTAAGTTACTAGATTAAGCTGCCCCTAATGCCATGGCATGTCAGTGGCTCTCCTTGCACTCAATTTATATTGTAACTACCAATACCTATGTAATCTGCAATGAAATAAAATTTACTTTACTTTACTTTAATCTAATGGCTTATAGAATATGAATATAATATTAGAGAAATTGAGTGAATTTGTTTTATTAGGTCGTTCAAATTATAATATGATGATAATACATTGTTCAAATTACAATATGACGATATTACATTATAACAAGTGTTTAGTAGGATGGTAATATAATAGTAAAAATTGAAATTATCTTAAGGAAAATAACATTGAGCATTTTTCAAAGTAATTTACATTATGAATACAGTGGTACCTCGGTTAACGATGGTCCCCAAACTCTCCCATTTATGTAAGTTTATTTTTTTAAATGCTTTTGTAAGTGTATTTTTGGGGGTCTAAAAGGACTAGTCTATTTTACATTATTCCTTATGGGGATAAATTCATTTGGTAATGGCACTTGAACAGCATTCTGGAACGAAAAAATATTGTTAACCGAGGTACCACTGTATTTAGTTTAAGGTGAGTAGGTGGTAACATAATAGTAAAAATTGAAATGATTTTATAGGAAAATAACATTGAGCATTTTTGAAAGCAATTTACAGTATGAGTATTTAGTTTAGAGTGAGTAGGTGGTTTTTGAGAAGAGGCATTGATTTTCAGACAAGGTTATTTTAGTATTTATTGGTACAGTATTGAATTCCAGATTCTGGGGCCCTTTATGTGCATATAATTTTTACATAGGTTGATATGGACACGGGGTATATCAAAAAGTGATCTGTGTCTTGTGTTGTGGTCATGAGTCCTATTAAAGTTGGTGAGGAGAATTTTGAGCAGCGGGTTTATATTAGAATGTAGAGTTCTATGTATGTAGTAGGCATAAGAATAAGTGTGAATGTTCTTTATGGTGAGTAGTTTTAGGTTTTTGAATATTGGTGGAGTATGCTGTCAAGAGTGGGAATTTATCATCATTCTGACTGCAGCGTTTTGCTGGGTTATGAGTGGCCTAAGGTGATTTAATGTTGTTGATCCCCATGCAAGGAGAGCTGAGTGAGGCACATAGTAGAGTATCTTTGATAATATGCCAACTGTCTTTGAGATTTTCTTGGAAATGTGTTGTATGTGTGTTTGGAATTTAACCCTTTCAGGGTTTCGGCCATACTAGTATGGCTTACGCACCAGGGTTTTCGCCGTACTAGTACGCCTAAATTCTAGCGCCCTTATATCAAGTGGAAACAGGCTGGTAGGCCTAGATGTGAGAGAAAGGGTCTGTGCGGTCAGTGTGTGCAGTATAAAAAAAATCCTGCACACTACAGTGCATGAGGAAAAAAAAACTGACCGGTTTTTTTGGTTTAAAACAGCGACTTTGCAGTCTATTTTCGTATGTTATTTATGCTTGTATTCTCTTTTTCTTGGTCTCTTTTGATAAAATGGATGATATATTACAGAAATGGAGATAATTTTGATTGGTTTCACGATAATAAGTACCTTGAAACTGAGCGCACAATAGCGAAAATGTTTGATTTTTGGCGATGTTCAAGAGTAAACAAATCACACCATGCATCCAATACTCATCAACTGGCAAGTCTAATATTCTTAAACAAGTGCGCTGATATTATTTATACTGTTTTTACATTGATGCAGTTGTATACATAACAGTAAATCTTCTATTTTTTGTGAGAATAAAAATTCAAAATGGAAAGTAAAAGTAATGTAAGAGGGGCCTAGAGACGTGACTAATGAACAGATAAAATGTTATTTGAGTGCCAGGAATGTCTGTCTCGTTTATTCTGGACCCTATTTTGAAATTGGCATCTTTTGAAATTTGTGTGAAATTGGCCAAATTCTGACCACCTTATTGGGTAGTTGAAATCGGTAAATTGGCGGTTTCTTATACTCAATTGATAGAACAAATGGAATTCTAGCAAAATAACTATAAT
The DNA here is from genome assembly GCA_009830355.1 of Cherax destructor. Classification (NCBI taxonomy): domain Eukaryota; kingdom Metazoa; phylum Arthropoda; class Malacostraca; order Decapoda; family Parastacidae; genus Cherax; species Cherax destructor. Next base: position 50,926 of record WNWK01011348.1, read on the forward strand.
TTTAGTAGACTGAAACATTGGAATTTGCCACAAATAGGGCTCAAAGTGGGCGAAATCGCTGATGCGTAAATGTCATCGATACCGCTAACTTCGCGAGAGCAAAATTCCGTTAGTTTTCCATCAAATTTCATAATTTTGGTAGCGTTATCATCGGAAAAAGATTCTCTATCATTTCATAAGAAAAAATAATTTTTTTTTCCGAAAAATTTGTGACCCTACTGTCAATGTGGATTCCTAGGAATTTTCCCTCTGTGAGTCTTGTGATGGGTGAACCATTGAGAGTTACGTTAATTGAACATTTTTGGCTCTGTTTCCAAACTGTATGAAGTAGGTCTTGTCAGTATTTAGAGTAAGTTTATTAGTCATAATCCATGTTGATATTTTCTGTAATTCGGCATTAACAGTATTGGCCAGTATGACTGGATTTGGGTGAGAAGACATACGTTGTGTCATCTGCAAATAATATGGGTTTGAGTAGTTGTGATGCATTCGGTAGGTCATTGATGTAAATGAGGAATAGGAGTGGACCCAGTACACTTCCTTGAGGGACTCTGACTGTAATTTGTTGTGTGGAAGAGTTCGCTCCATTTGTGTACATGTATTTGCTTCTGTTACTGAGGTATGACTTTAGGTAGTTGAGTGAGTGCCATCTTATACCATAGTGTGCTAATTTTGTGAGCAGTAAATCATGGTTGACTGTATCAAAAGCTTTGCGTAGATCAATGAAGATTCCCAGTGGGACTTCTTTCTTCTCAAGTGAGGTGTATATTAACTCTAGCATGTGTATAATGGTATCATTTGTGCTTTTGTTGGTCTTGAATACAAACTGACAGGGGTTGAGTACGTTGTGCGAGATGAGGTAGGAAGAAATCTGTCTATGAATTAATTTTTCAAAGATTTTAGAGAGCAGTGGTAAATTAGATATTGGTCTATAATTATTCAAGTCTGTTTGATCACCTCCTTTGTGGATTGGGGTGACCCTTGCTATTTTGAGAATTGTTGGGAAGAGTGTTGCAATAATTGGTGACAGTACCTGTGAAGCTTTTTTGTACATAAACGGTGGTAAGCTGTTTATGTCTCCTGCCTTGTTTTTAAGGGTGTTGATTATGAGCGAGACTTCTATTGGGTTGGTAGAAGCTAGGAATAGTGTATTAGGGTAGGGGTTGGCGAGGTAGACTGTTGGACGGGTGTTCGAGCTTGGGATTTTACTCTCTAGATTCTTTCCTATGGTGGAGAAGAAAACATTAAGTCTGTTTGCTGTCTCAGTAGGTGAGAGTAGGGGTTCATCTGCTTTTGATAATTTGATGGCATTGTTCTTGGATATCTTTTTATTTCCTAGAATTGCAGATAGGGTTTACCAGGTCTTTTTCATATCACCTTTTATGTTATGTATTCTGTTCTCATAATACATTTTTTTTGACCTTCTTATCAGGTTGGTAAGGATTGATGAGTAGCGTTTGGAATGCTCTCTGGTTATTAGACCCCTTCTGTATTGTTTTTCATATTGGTGCCTTTTGTTAATGGATTTAAAGATGCTGGGTGTTAGCCAGGGATTGTTGAGTCTCTTAGCTGTGATCTGTTTAGTTCTTTTAGGGCAATGTTTGTTATAGAGGTGGTGTTTTTTTTTTAAGGAAATTATTGATGCATTCATTAGTATCTGAATATGTTTCTAACTCATTATTCCAGTCGATGTTAATCATAGCTGTTATAAAGTTATTAACAACTGACTTGTTATGTAGCCTGAAGGTAACTTTTGTAATATCTTGGTGCAAATTACCTAGGTTGGTTATGAGAAAGGTAGGGTAGTGGTCTGTGGTGTTGTCTGTGATTATGCCTGATTTTAGAGGGGATATAGTGTTAGTCCAGATGTGGTCTAATAATGAGAAACTAGTCTCAGAGATTCTTGTAGGTTTTGATATTGTTGGTAGTAACAAGCAGTTGCTCATAGTGTTTGTGAATTCTGTTACCTGTGGGTCCTGGTCATGTAGGAGATTTATGTTGAAATCTCCTGTGAGCAGCAAATGGTTTTTGTTCATGTGCACATCAGTTATCAGGTTTCCTAATTTTTCAATAAGTGGTGAATGTTTGACTGTGGTAGTCTGTACATAAGAACATAAGAAAGAAGGAACACTGCAGCAGGCCTACTGGTCCATGTGAGGCAGGTCCAATTCTCCAAAAGGCTTAAGCCAATGCCCCGACCCAGCCAGGTCAGGTTACATTCACTTAAGGAAGGAGCACTGCATTTGACCTAGTAGCACAAGCTAGTCAGGACCAACTCACACCCAACCGCACCCACTCATATAATTATCTAGCTGACCACCTGGAGCTACCGTCTGAAGGTAGTCAGGTCACTACCACTTAAGGAATTAGTACGGCAACTGACCTGGTAGTACAAGCTAGTCAGATCCAAACTCACACCCACCCACACCCACTCATGTATTTATCTAACCTATTTTTAAAACTACACAACGTATTAGCATCTATGACGGTACTCGGGAGTTTGTTCCACTCATCCACAACTCTATTACCAAACCAGTGCTTTCCTATATCCTTCCTGAATCTGAACTTTTCCAACTTGAAACCATTGCTGCGAGTCCTGTCTTGGATTGATATTTTCAGCACGCTATTTACATCCCTTTTATTTATTCCTGTTTTCCATTTATACACCTCAATCATATCCCCCTGATTCTACGCCTTTCTAGAGAGTGCAGATTCAGGGCTCTCAGTCTATCCTTATAGGGAAAATTTCTGATACATGGGATCAACTTTGTCATCCTCCTCTGTACGTTTTCTAGTACATTTATATCCATTCTGTAATACGGTGACCAAAACTGTGCAGCATAATCTAAATGAGGCCTAACCAAAGATATATAGAGTTGAAGAACAACCTGAGGACTTCTATTATTTATACTTCTTGATATGAAGCCAAGTATTCTGTTAGCTTTATTGCGAACACTTATGCACTGTTGTCTTGGCTTCAGATTACTACTAACCAGAACTCCTAAATCCTTCTCACAATCACAAGTAATAAGATCTACATTATTCAGTTTATATGTGGCATGGTTATTGTCCTGCCCAACATTTAGAACTTTGCATTTGTTTACATTAAACTGCATCTGCCACTTCTCCGACCACTGCATCAGTCTATTCAAATCATCCTGGAGTGTTCTAATGTCCTCATTTGAATGAATTGGACGGCCTATTTTGGTGTCATCAGCAAATTTACTTATGTTGCTATTTATTCCCTCATCTATGTCATTTATGTAAATTGTAAACAACAGGGGGCTCAAAACTGACCCCTGTGGAACACTGCTTGAGACGTGCCCCCATTCTGATTTCTCTCCATTTATGCAAACTCTCTGCCGCCTATTTGTCAATTATGCCTCTACCCAGGAAAAAATTTCTCCTATTCCGTGTGCCTTAAGTTTCCTCAGTAGCCTCTGATGTGGAACTTTATCGAAAGCCTTACTGAAGTCCATATACACAATATCATATTCATTACCATGATCTACCTCCTAAACTCCAGTTTGTAGTGATATAAAAAGATTTGCAAAGGTTTGTAAGTCTTTGAACTTCCTTAGTAAAACCTTTGAATCAGTTCATCAGGGCCGGGATTTATAGTTTTAATGCTCATTGCTCTGAGGACCCTTCACTATTACTCCATAAGATAGCTCATCTTCCTGTTCTACATAATTTATTATTTGGAATTCCTAGTACTTCTGAGAAAACTGAGAGGACATAGTCATTGAAACTTTACAATATCCTTACATGTCCGTGATCTGTCCTGGTACCGCTATCTGTCCCAATCTTGCTTCGCATACCTGAGAACCCTTGGGTTAGTCTTAATCCTTACCTTAACCATAATCCTTTCCTTCTATTCCTTAAAATTTCTCTTTAATTCGAAATATTGATTTCATCTGTCCATCCCGCCTTTGATAGCCTATATATGCCTCTCACCAGTGAGATGTTTAATCTATTGTCAATATCCATTTAGATCATTTTGTTAGATCTATTTCCTACTTGGAATCAAAAGTTGTCTGGCAGCAGAACTATGCTCATTGAAATGTCATATTGGAACCAACCACCTGTGACCATAGTCAGGTCACCTATTTGAGCCCACCTGGTATCAGCCATGAAGTCGGCTGACCAAAGTCTGGATGAGACTTGATTGCAGCCTGGAATTCCATGATATAAACTAAGTGTTGTGAATCTTCCAAGCTCGTCATTAACCTCAAGATTTAATAGTGATTCTTGTTAGCAAGAACCAACAGTAGCAAGGTCTAGTTGGTTTGGTCACAACGTGGTGTAAAACAATCCGAACTGTATCAAGAAACAGTAGATCAAGATTACCTGCACTGTGGTCAAGCAGTGTCTAGTTAAATCTCCATTAGTAAACATTCATATTAGTAGACGCTTAGTGAATTGGTAAGCAGTGAGACCGACCAGTGGGGCTGAGGTCAAAATGTGTAGAGGCATGGTGAGAGGCACCTCGTGACTTGGGGGCTGTGTAGCACTGTAATTTGGTCAGACCTGAGAACTTGCAAGCAGCGTCCGTGACAGCTATTGTGTTACGAGCAGTGGTAAAGTTGACCGGACAGTGCATCGAAGGCACCCTTGGTTGACCAGTCGGTGGTAGAGCAGTGTAACCTGAATGTTGATGAGGCATCTGTAGGTTGAGCAGTCTGGTATAGCATGTACTAAGGCATTGTGTAAGTCGGTGGTAGTATCAGCAGTGTGTAGAGCCTACTGTTGTATAGTCTTGAGGCAGTGTCAGTAAACAAGTTGAGTTTTAAATCTACTCAGTTTGTTGATAATGCTTGTTACCAGCTGACACTTATTATGAATTTCCTGTACCTCTATAATCTATCAGTTGAAGTCCTAGACAAGTTCCGGAAGCTCAATCAATTAATGCAACACTCCAGCCCCAGAGTAAGAACCCCTCCCTTTCTATACATACACGTTGCCATGAATTTGTCCAGTTATCAAGAATGGAATTGCGACTGCATACCTTCAGCCAGCATTTATACCAATGCCCAGACATCATTCATTGCCCACCCTTCTAGCAAATGCACATATGATTGGGATCCCCCTAGACCTAACTTATCGTGACATACTATCAGTAGCTCCTGATTCTGCCTTCCAATGTCATTCACCAACTGAATTTACTCCCTTAAGGAAAATTTCACGTAGGTTAGTCTATTTCAGACCCCCAAAAATACACTTCCACAAGAACTTACAAAATTATACTTACATAATTGCACGATTTCCGGGGTATTCGTTAACCGAGGGTCCACTGTACATATTTTATTCATTCTAGAGTGTATATCAGGTTTTTATGTTATTTATATTGTTTATTATGTCATATTAGATGAATTGTGATAGATAAATAAGCTGTCGAGTTGATAATAGCTTCACAGTGAAGTACTATTTTGCCATGCCTCCTGACAGCAGGAACAGATTAATTGTATTTCCAATATTTATGAGAAAAATTAAATCGCCACTCGAACATTTCGCATTGAGAACTAGCTCCTGGAACGGATTAAGTTCGAATAGCGGGGGTCCACTGTATTACATTTGCCCTTTTCCACTTGTCTGGCACTATGCCAGTTTGTAGTGATATATTGAAAAGATTTGCCAAAGGTTTGCTAAGTTCCTCTTTACATTCCTTTAAAACTCTTGCAAACAGTTCATCAGGGCCTGGGGATTTGTTAGGTTTTAATTTCTCTATTTGTCTGAGGACCATGTCACTAGTTACCCCAATCGAGCATAGTCTATCTTCCTGTTCTACATAATTTATTATTTCTGGAATTCCGCTAGTATCTTCCTGAGAAAAAACTGAGAGGAAGTAAGTATTGAAAATTTCACACATATCCTTATCACTGTCCGTGATCTGTCCTGAGTTACTCGTAAGTGGGCCTATCTTGTCCCTAATCTTGCTTCTGTATACCTGAAAGAACCCTTTTGGGTTAGTCTTCGAATCCCTTGCGACCTTAACCTCATAATCCCTTTTTCCTTTTCTTATTCCTTTTTTTATTTCTCTCTTTAATTGAAAATATTGATTTCTTATCTGTCCATCCCCTCTTTTGATATGCCTATATATGCCTCTCTTTCGACCAGTGAGATGTTTTAATCTATTGTTCATCCATTTAGGATCATTTTTGTTAGATCTAATTTCCCTACTTGGAACAAAAGTTGTCTGGGCAGCTAGAACTACGCTCAGGAAAACGTCATATTGGCAACCAAAACCACCTACCTGATCCATAGTCAGGTCAACCCAATTTAGCCCACCTAGGTAATTTCTCAGCCCCATGAAGTCGGCTACACGAAAGTCTGGAACAGAGACTTGATTGCAGTTACCTGGGTAATTCCATGATATATTAAAACTAAGTGATTTGTGATATCTTTCCCCAAGCTCTTCATTAACCTCAAGATTATTAATTAGTGATTCTTTGTTAGCAAGAACCAAATCAAGCAAGTTGCTATCTCTAGTTGGTTCTGTCACAAACTGTTTTAAAAAACAATCCTGAACTGTATCAAGAAAGTCACTAGACTCAAGATTACCTGTCACATTGTTCCAATCAATTTGTCTAAAGTTAAAATCTCTCATTAACACAACATTTTCATATCTAGACGCCTTATGAATTTCGTCACAAAGCAGCTTACTGCACTCCCTATCCAGACTTGGGGGGCCTGTAAATCACACCCAAAATTAATCTAGACGCCTTATGAATTTTGTCACAAAGCAGCTTACTGCACTCCCTATCCAGACTTGGGGGGCCTGTAAATCACACCCAAAATTAATTTTTCACGACCCTCGAGAAACTCTAGCCAAACAGATTCTGTCTCCGCTGTATCTAATCTTATATCTTGTCTACCACAACAATTTAAATTATCTCTGACATACATCGCCACTCCACCACCCTTCCTGTTGACCCTATCAGTGTGGAATAGTTTGTAACCCTGAATGTTGCACTCGGAAGGCATTTCTCTATCTTTCAGGTTGAACCAGGTCTCTGTTATAGCAATAATATCTATATTACCTGCATTTGCAAGTAATCTTAGCTCATCTATCATATTTCTTAGACTCCTACTATTTGTATAGTAAACCTTAAGGGAGCTAGTCACACGTTGCCCTCTACTATCTCTCTTTGTTTGTTGATCAATTGCTTTGCCTTTACAAGCAACTTTATTTTGAATCTTATCCCATACCTCTATAATCTATCAGTTTAAAGTCCTAGACAAGTCTCCAATGACCCCCTCAATCGAATTGGCTAATGCAACCACTCCAGCCCCAGAGAGATGAACCCCATCCCTTGCATACATATCACGTTTGCCATAGAATTTGTCCCAGTTATCAATGAATGGAATTGCAAGTTCCTTGCAATACCTGTCTAGCCAGCAATTTATACCAACTGCCCAAGACATCCATTCATTGCCCACTCCCTTTCTAGCCAAAATGCTACATATGATTGGGATCCTCTCCCTTTCCCTTAGACCTAACAAACATTCTATGGCATGCTGACCCTACCTGATACTTTATCTAGTAGCTCCCTGTCTTCTGCTCCTTCCCTACCACTGTCATTACTCACCTAACACTCAAGACAAAAACAAACAAACAAACAAACAAACAAATTTTATTTCATTGCAGGTTACATGGGTATTGGAAGTTACAATGTAAATTGAGTGCAAGGAGAGCCACTGACATGCCATGGCATTAGGGGCAGCTTATTCTAGTCCTTAAAAACTATGTACTTAATATTAGAGAAATTTATTGAGTTTATTCTAGTTAAAAATTATTTTCAAAATTACAATATGATGAAATTTTACTGTTTAAATTATTATATAATGATATTAGATCTTAGATTGTTACAGGTGTTAAGATTCTTGAATGATAATATGGAATTGAGATTATCTTAAGGAAAATAACATTGAGCATTTTTGACATTAACTTATAATATGAGTAGGGGGTAACATAATAGTAACATATTATTAAAAATTGAGATTATCGTATAGGAAAGTAATAATGAGCATTTTTCAAAGTAGTTTATAGATGATCATTTAGGTTTGGGTGAGTAGGTGGTTTTTGAGTTGAGTCTTAAATTGATTTTCAGACAAGATTATCTTAATATTTACTGGTAATGAATTCCAGATTCTGGGTCCCTTTATGTGCATAGAATTTTACATAGGTTGATATGAACACGGGGTATATCAAAAAGTGATCTGTGTCTTGTGTTGTGGTCATGGGTCCTATTAAAGTTGGTGAAGGAGAGTTTTGAGCAGAGGGTTTATATTAGAGTGTAAAGTTTTATATATGTAGTAGGCACAAGAGTAAGTATGAATGTTCTTTACGGTGAGTAGTTTGAGACTTTTGAATATTGGTGGAGTATGCTGTCTAGAGTGGGAATTTGTTATCATTCTGACTGCGGCCTTTTGTTGTGTTATGAGTGGTCTAAGGTGATTTAACGTTGTTGATCCCCATGCACAGATTCCATAGGTGAGATACGGGTAGATAAGTGAATGATATGAGTGAAAGGGTAGAGCTAGATTTCGAGGTACATAATAGCGTATCTTTGATAATATGCCTACTGCTTCGAGATTTTCTTGGAAATTTGTTGTATATGTGTTTGGAATTTAAGGCTACTGTCAAGGTGGATTCCTAGGAATTTTCCTCTGTGAGTCTTGTGATGGTGTACCATTAAGTGTTATGTTAATGGAACATTTGTGGCTTTGCTTCCAAACTGTATGAAGTAGGTCTTGTCAGTATTGAGAGTAAGCTTGTTAGTCGTCATCCATGTTGATATTTTCTGTAATTCGGCATTAACAGTGTTGGCCAGTATAACTGGATTTGGGTGAGAGAAGACATATGTTGTGTCATCTGCAAATAAAATGGGTTTGAGTAGTTGTGATGCATTCGGTAGGTCATTTATGTAAATGAGGAATAGGAGTGGCCCCAGGACACTTCCTTGAGGGACTCCGACTGTAATTGGTTGTGTGGAAGAGTTCGCTCCATTTGTGTACACGTATTGGCTTCTGTTGGTGAGGTATGATTTTAGGTAGTTGAGTGGGTGCCCCCTTATACCATAGTGTGCTAATTTTGTGAGCAGTAAATCATGGTCGACTGTATCAAAAGCTTTGCGGAGATCAATGAAGATTCCCAGTGGGACTTCTTTTTCTCAAGTGCTGTATATATTAACTCCAACATGTGCGTAATAGCATCGTTTGTGCTCTTGTTTGTCCTGAATCCAAATTGACAGGGGTTGAGTACATTGTGTGAGACGAGGTAGGAATAGATTTGTCTATGAATTAATTTTTCGAAGATTTTAGAAAGCAATGGTAAATTAGAAATTGGTCTATAATTATTCAGGTCTGTTTGATCACCTCCTTTGTGGATCGGGGTGACCCTAGCTATTTTGAGAATTGATGGAAAGGTAGAGGCTTCAATGGATTTATTGAATAGTGTTGCTATGATTGGTGACAGTACCTGTGAAGCTTTTTGTACATAAAAGTTGGTAGGCTGTTTATGTCTCCTGCCTTGTTTTTAAGGGTGTTGATTATGAGCGAGACTTCAATTGGGTTGGTAGGAGCTAGGAATAGCGTATTAGGGTAGGTGTTTGTGAGGTAGTCTGTTGGACGGGTGTTTGAGCTTGGGATTTTACTCGCTAGATTCTTTCCTATGGTGGAGAAGAAAACATTAAGTCTGTTTGCTGTCTCAGTAGGTGAGAGTAGGGGTTCATCTGCTCTTGATAATTTGATGGTGTTGTTTTTCGCTATCTTATTATTTCCTAGAATTGCAGATAGGGTCTTCCAGGTCTTTTTCATATCACCTTTTATGTTCTGGAGTCTGTTCTCATAATAAATTTTTTGATCTCCTTATCAGGCTGGTAAGGGTTGATGAGTAGCGTTTGGATTGTTCTCTGTTATTAGACCCCTTCTGTATTGTTTTTCATATTGGTGCCTTTTGTTAATGGATTTAAGGATGCTGGGTGTTAGCCAGGGATTGTTAAGTCTCTTAGCTGTGATCTGTTTAGTTTTTTTAGGGCAATGTTTGTTATAGAGGTGGGTTTTGTTAAGGAAATTCTTGATGCATTCATTAGATCTGTATATGTTTCTAACTCATTATGCCAGTCAATGTTAATCATAGCTGTTATAAAGTTATTTACAGCTGACTCATTATGTAGTCTGAAGTAACTTTTGTAATATCTAGGGGCAATTTACCAAGATTAGTTATGAGAAAGGTCGGATAGTGGTCTGTGGTGTGTCTGTGATGATGCCTGATTTTAGAGGGGCTATAGTATTAGTCCAGATGTGGTCTAGTATGAGGTACTAGTCTCGGAGATTCTTGTAGGTTTTGATATTGTTGGTAGTAACAAGCAGTTGCTCATAGTGTTTGTGAATTCTGTTACTTGTGGGTCCTGGTCATGTAGGAGATTTATATTGAAGTCTCCTGTGAGCAGCAAATGGTCTTTGTTCATGTGTGCATCAGTTATTAGGTTACCTAGTTTTTCACTAAAATGGTGAATGTTTGACTGTGGTAATCTGTAGATGTTTATCACTGTGAGGGGTTTTTGCAGGTCTTTTTGATTTAAATTTAGCTATAATATATTCTCCATGCTCATCCCTTATGCAAGAGTTATTGATACATTCAAGTTGATCTGAGTAATATATAGCTATTCCACCCCCTCGCTGATCTGTCCTGCAATTGTGAATGGCTGTGTAACCTGGGATGCCATAGACATCTGTAGTATCAGGCTTCAGCCAGGTCTCAGTGAGTGTGATGATTGACATATTGGTCTGGAGGGATTGGAGTAGTGCTGTGAGGTCATCATAATGTTTGCTCAAAGATCTAACATTGTAATTGAAGATAGTTATGTTATTGTTGGTTCTGAGTAATGTCTTTGCTTGATCTGCTGTGTAATAGTTACAGTTGCTGTTGGAACATGTAAGTCATTTAATATTAGGTTGATATCAGGATCAATTCCTGTAATCATAAGATTTGATGGATTCTATAACTAGACCTGAGAAGAATAGATAATACTAAACTTAACAATATGATACTAGAATAAATGCTTAGGAACTATTTGATTATTACAATTTTTTAATAAGAGTTTGTAGAGATACAGGGTATTTGACAGAGTTCTTGGCACGTGAATTTGTACCTTAGTCAATTTATACAAATGCAATTAATTGAACTATGGTAGTTTACTAAAGCTGGGAATAAAGGAGCTAGGGAAAATGATAGCAAACAATGAAAGTAAAGTAAATTAGTACCTGAGTTAGCACCTTAATTATTATAATAAAAATTAATAAAAGAACTGTGGCAGTTAGATTTTTTTTTTTTTTTTTTTTTTAAGATAAAATCTAGGGAATATAATAGTAAACAATGAGGGTTAACACTTTAGGGAATATAATAGTAAATAAAAAGAGTAAAATACTTTAGCACCAAAAATAGCACCTTAATTACGAGTTAACACTTTAGGGAATATAATAGTAAATTAAAAGAGTAAAACACTTTAGCACCAGAATTAGCACCTTAAGTAAAAGGAATTATTGGATGAAAGGCAGTACTAGGTATTTATTTGCTGGGAACTATTTCAAGAGAATATATAAATGGGGATTAAATTAAATGGACAGATAGTAAATATGATATAAAATTAACTTAGAAGCAAGATTTGATTTATATTATAAAGTTGAAGCAAGTAATAGCACTAAAAGTAAAGTACATAGTGTATGAGGTAGTTGGTACTAGCTAGTATATAGTACAAAAAATTTCACAAAGTAGTAGTAAGATACACTAATACAGCACACGTATATTATGTGTTGAGGACAATAGGCTAATCAGTAATGGTAATGTCAGCTTGTCTAAGGAAGTTGGTGAGATCACGTTCGTTTGATATAGAAAATTGCTGACCTGTTGATACTTTTCGAACTAGTATTTTCCCATCACGAGCGAAGCACTGATGGATTTTGTTCTCCAGTTTAAGTTTTCTCAGCCTAAACAGAAGGTTTTGACGTTTCCTGGTTAGGCACTGTTGATGTATACTCCACATTTCATTGTAATTGCTGATTTAGTTAGGTTCTTTTTGTATCATATGAATGAAGTCTGATCATTATACTAGGTTTACCTTGTTTTCCTAGCAATCGTGTTTCCTTGATTTATTCCTTTGCACATTAACTTGTAGGTGGTCTTGTAATATGTTGATAGCAGTTTCCTTTGCACTGGGGTTGAGTTATGTCTCTGGGAATGTGGTTGCTGTTTATTATAACTGCATCAGACAAGTTATCTTGTTCGGTTTTGTCATCTTGAAAATCAAGATATTCATCAAGTCGAGGTGCATGTTGTTATTCCAGTCCCTGATTGCTGCTTCCACCTTCATATTCAGAGTTGTTATTTGATCGGTGTGACTGGTTATAACTGTTTGTAGAGTATTTTGTGTGTCAGTACTTCCTGATGTAATCTTTCTTCAAGGTTTTGGATCTTGATCTCGAGGTTAGTTAGCTTGGATTCATATTTCACTAGTTTTGCTTTGATGTCTTTGTTTTCAGCTTCAAGGGCAAAGATGTATTCCCTAATAGTATCAGGAGTAGTCATACCTTGGTGCCCAGGAAGGAATCCTACGAAGCTGGTGGGGTTGGTGGGAGAGTCAGCCATGGTGGGTGATGTTATTGTTGTCGTCGGGGTCCGGGCGGGGTGTGGGGGTTGTTGATGCACCGGCTTTCTGTTGTGTAGACATGTTGTGTTTCAAAGTCCTTAGCGTTGGTTTCTTGGTACTGTTGTTGTTTCCTCTGCGATTTCCGCTCATAGTATCACTAGTGAAGCTATGTAGAAACTTGTTTGGATTGGCCTCTTGTAAGTTGCACTCTGGGCAAGTACTGTTGACACCGACACTCTGAGACACTTCTCTCAGACTTACAAGTGGCTATGGTACAAATTTCTAGCTGATTGCAGTAAGGGGAACCCCACACTGCCTACACAATACTAGAAGGGAGATTACTTACTTGAAAGAAAAGGGTGGTATGTGTCCTGGTCTTCCTTATATATAACCCCTCCTAACACCTTCTTCCTGAATTGTGAACCACTTGCCACTTAAAGCGGTTCAAATACTGAAATGAATGTTTGTCTTTGGTAATTTATAGGAATTAGTCAAGCTTAATAGTTCTTGTATTAATATAAGCTTTATTCTGAGGGCGTACACAGTACCTAACTAAAAATAGGACTAATTCGCGTATTTACGTAGTTGTTTAGAGAGGGTTGAGTCCTAGCTCCAGGCCTCGCTAGTAGCTGGGAATTCGATTGACTTCACTGATTTTTGTTTGACTTTTTTGGGTTATCCTGGGTTCTCTACACACATGCTGCTGTGTATGATAATCAATGTAACTGTATTTGTGTATACCTGAATAAACTAATTTACTTTATTCTACCTATTTTATGAACAGCCTCTGCCATCTCCCCATCTAGTGTGCTCAATTTGCTAATCACTCCGAAATAGATTATTATATTATTACCATTAAAATGATTTTGTGGCTTCAACAGCTTTCGAGAATTATGTTGCGAGATAATGTCTGGTACTATTAGCGACACTGGCGTCAGGGATAAGAGCGAAAATCCAGATTAGTTATGAAGAGAAGCGATCAAGTGGTATGCATTGCCCAGTCCCTGGACCCATTATGTACCTCTGTAGTCTTTGACTACTGCCCACAACATGGGTATGGGCTGATAATAAAGATATTAGACTAACTGCATTGATCGAGGGTCCTCAGACTGCTGATGTGCAGCAGCAGAGCAGTATTATTACAATCAAAACTAAGAGCTAAACCCACAAGGGTCATACAGCAGTAGAGATGTAAAAGATGTAATCAGGCCATCATTCTCGTAAACGTAGTTTTGAGGTGGTCAGTCCTCGGCTTGGAGAAGAGTCCCGCGAGGTAATAATGATCCATCGGATTAGCTTGGATGTGCGAGAATAAACGCTCAGAGCTTTATTGATCATACGAGACTGATTTGTTATGCCCTCTCACAAGTAATCTCGGTACAGGGAGCATCAATGCCATTA